>JABFPJ010001577.1:0-24587 GCA_022817425.1 Gryon sp. ZL-2020 | reverse complement strand
TTGATAAAGCAGCAATAATTTTAAATAAATCATTTTATCATTCGACTTAGACCGACAAAGTTAAACGAAAAATATGCAAAAAGAGAACAAAAAATAAAAGCAGAAAAAAAAAGAATCAAATACGATATTCCAGAGAATTCAAATTTAAACTTAATTAAGAGAATTAAGAGATCGTTGTTCTTCTGATAATGATAATAGAGGTTTGCGGTTGTGTCCAAATAGTGCTCAACTTTCGATTGCGTATTATTCCATTATATAGTTTTTCTTTTTGTATTTTGAGTATTATATTACAATATATAGAGCTTATCTTACGATGTTAACTTTAACGTTACTCTTTGAATCTTGTCAAAGATAATCATTGTCGTTTATATAATAAAAATGTGGATAGTTTCTGCAATAAAAGGATACATCAACATTGTCTGCTGAACATTATTTTATTTATCCATAATATGAATGCCATGACGATTACATCGAGTGCTTGAAATTGCAAATTCATATTTTAGATTTATTTTTTGCGTACACAAATTATTTTCTGTTGGTTATTGTTTGAACATTTTTTTCTTCCTTGAAAAACTGTATCTCTTTTTAATTGAGTGAAAATTTAATTTACCATCTGATCCTCCATTACTTTCGCGATCCACTCCGGTTCAGTTTGAGCAATTTTTTCTATTATTTGATTCACTTGATAACAAAGCGATTGAATTTGTTTGTCCCAGGTGGGTAACATTTCTCGTGCTAATAAACAAAAAAATTATTGAAATTGAATCATTGAAAATATGTTTGTTCTTAAATTCAAAAAACACTTACTTTCAAAATGTACGATAGAATCAATTTGATCAATAAAACCATTCATTCTTCCCTCAGTAATCATTTGACTTGCTATCTTTTCAGCCTTTGTCGGTGGAATTTCAAGTAATGCTCCCAATTCTTCAAATGTAATATTATTGTATAACTTGCTGGCTGATAGCAAATTATGTTCGATAACTGCGCGATCCAAAATAGTGGAGCCAAGTCCATCTATCGTGCAAGCTTTCTGGTGCGGCTGTAATAAAGCTTCGAACTCTTCGAGTTCGGACCGACGAATAATACGGTCTAAATACATTTTTTCGAGAATTGAGTATGCTGGTAATTGTTGACAACGTTCATCTTTGAATAAAGTTGCAAGCATTCGACTTCGTTGTTGTCCTATAAAATTTGATAATAATTTTGTTGTTCCCAAATTATAATAATTTGAAATTGCCAGTCAAAATATTACCTGCACTAGCAAGAACGGTACAAATAAGAGCATTTCTAAGGGCAGTCAATCTCTCTTCTTCGTGAATAATTGTTCTATAAGACAATTCATTATATCTCTGAGCCGCTTCGATGAACTTTCGTCGGTAATCTAATACTCGCGCATAACAAACTTTATAGTAAATTTGAAGTTGTTCGTTTTTCGATTCAGCCTAAAATGCAAACAATTAATTTTTTTTTTATTTCATATTTTAATTTCTAATAATATAATATTTATAGTTATGTGATATTTATAGTATTTATTTCAAATGATTTCATAAAATGATTACTATCAAATAAACTTCAATATGAAGCTATATTTATACAGTATGTTCCGTGAAATATATTGAGATATAAACATGATATAAGTTAAAGATAAAAAAAGTAACATTTATAAATGATAAATCAATTAAAAATAACTGACCTGCAAGAGAGAAGCTCTGTTTATAAATGCTTCTGCTTGAACAGGATCATCGTCTTCTAAATACAGACGGGCGATCTTTAGGTACGTTTCCAGTTTATAATCTACAGTATATTGTCTAAAATGTAATAAAAGTTCAATTATTTATTACAAAAAACACAAGTTTTTAAAATATCATTCAACATTTGTATTTATAAATAATATAATAAAAGACTATTAAATATACTTTTGTCCAGTTTCCAAGGGGATTCCAACAAGAACATTTGCTGCTTCTCGCCAATTCTGATTTCTTTCATATATATCAGCCAAGTGTTGTCTAATACTGGCAACTTGTTCTTCAAATGAAATCACTCTTGGTTGAACCTAATTTAATTATTAATAGAAAATAAAATTGATGTATAAATTATAACGTTTCAAATAATGCATATATTTTTGAAAATGAATTAATTAAATGAATTCAATTGAATACAATATTAGAATTATTGTATAAACACACCTTATCCAAAGTGTAATGAGACACTGCTTTGGAAATTTCATCAGGAAGTTGTAGTAGACGATTACACACGTCAGTGAGAACTTGTCTTGATATTACTAGACTTACATTTTCATTTACAACTGAAAATGAGTAAAAATACAGTTATACAATATTATAATAAATTAGGTATAAGCATTTGTTTAATTTGTTCAAAAGAAAACAAAATTTAACTATTTTATTTTGTAAAGAAATTAACGTAAATGCATGTCTAAATTAAAAGATTATAAATAACGTTGCAATATAGTTAATTATGGAAATTTAACTATATTTTAACAATACATAAATAAACATATCTTACACAAACGTTTTGCTAAAATTGTAATAAAATAATACTTCAAAAATTAACAAATGTAAAAAATAAATAATAACAAATACAATTATGATGATTAAACGTCAATAATCAAGTGACATGCACTTATTAGCTTTACGATACGTAAAAGAAAAACAAATCGCAAGACGCCTTAGTGTGTTGTCATTATTGTTGAGACTTTTTTCTATCCAGCACTTACTTGCTTCGATAAAAATCTTGAGATTTTCTGTGAGTTCCTCATTGGATGATGTTAAAATTGCATCTAGAATAGCTCTATATCTGAAATTGATTACAAATATTGCAAAAAATATATTTAATAAATAGTGTACAGGTTATAAACTGCGATATTGAATAAATAAAAAAACTAATTACTTTTCAGCTTGATCCTTGTGAGATCCACCCGAATGCGCTAAATTTGTCAACTGTTGACGTAACGAAGCCGTCGAGATCATTTTTTGTAACAATCACTTTATTATAGAAAACAATTAGAAAACTACTCTCGCCGCATCATTTTTTGCATTATTACAAATTTTTCGACAATTCAATGCAGTTTGATTTGTCACCGCTAGAGGTGCTGTTGGCGTTTATATGCGCCAAGTTCAAAGTCAAATATACAACAATTATCTTTTTTCTGTAAATTTAATATTTATGAAATAAATATATTATTTGTATTAATTATATTTTTTATATATTATTTTAACTTGTATTTGTTATGTATTCAATTATAATTAATTTGCCTTTCTTAAACGCTATCTGCTGGAATAACTGGGAACTAAATAATAATAATAAGTTGTAGAATAGAAAGAGATAGATAGTTACAGGTTTCTGACAGTTTCTCTTGGTTTCTCTTTGGCATTTAATAGCATAAGTCGTTTCATTTTTTTCATTTTAGTTTACAAGACATTTTATTTTGGGTTTTTTTAATTTTTCTTGTATAAAATTGCACTTAAAAAGAATATATTTTTGAATACTAAATAATGTTTGATTATATAACATTGGGAATATTTAAATTCAAATATATTTAATATTTTACAATTAATTCATTTAAATTTTACATTCATCTTAGCTATCTTTTTTCTTCATACACTAACGGGAAAGTGTTGACGTTAAATTGTGGTACATCTGGTAGTTACATATCATCAATTTTACAACTATCTTAGTTCTTTTTTTTTCATTTATTGCTATTATAATGAGCAAGTTCTTGACTAAACTTTCAATTATGGAAAAACCTCTAGTAAGTTTGTAATTATATTTTATTACTTAATTCGTTTTTGCATACATTTTCGTTAATAAGTTATTTTTGGATATAAAATATGTAATATTTAAACAATTTTAAATTGATGAATAAAAAACTTTTGAATAATATTTTATTCAAATGATATACGAATGATTATTTTTATTACATTAACAAAATAACATTTTAATTTATTTGTTTAGTTAAAAATTAGTTATTCTTGCTTACATATTAAGAAATTGTGTTCGATTAATTTATTTCAGTTTTATAATGCTGCGAAACAGATTCAACGAGCTCAAACAGCTTCATTAACTACATTAAAATTGAACAGCCAATCATTGCCAAAACAATCAATTCCGGACTTAAAAGCAACTACAGAGAGATATTTAAAGTAAAAATAATATGATTTATTTTAATACATGTTTATTAATTACTTATTGTATGAAGTAATATTGTTTTTTCGATAGGTCAGTACGGCCCTTTTTGAGTGACAATGAATACAAGAATACAGAAAAGATTATGTTGGAATTCATTAGTGATTCTGGACCTGGACCTTATTTGCATAATAAATTGTTGGAACGATTTGAAAATACTAATAATTGGGTAAAACATTAATTGAAAAAGAGTTAAATACTAATTAGCTAAACTTTTTTTTTGTTTTGTTACAATTCATTTATATTAATATTAATGAAAATGTTTAGATGAGTGAATGGTGGTTTAAAACAGCTTACTTGGGATATAGATTGCCATGTATTGTCCATAGTAGTCCTGGAATCGTAGGACCACCTCAACAATTCAATTCAAAAGATAATTTTTATAAATGTGCAGCATATGCTATCGGAGCAATTTGTGAATATAATAAAATGGTGAAAAGGTAAATGTACTACAGAGAGAAGTACAATATAACTAGCTGAATCGCCGGCTTCGCCCGGCAAAAAGTCTATGACCGCCTATGACTCCCAGCTACATTCCTAGCTTCATCCAAAGTATCTCTATAAACTCTTTATGGGCTCTTTATGGACGCCCTACAAACTCCCTATAAACTTCCTGTAAACTTCCTATAAACTCCGTATGTACTCCCTAAAAGCTCCCTATAAGCTCCTTTTAATCTCCCTATAAATCGCTATTACACCCCTTATGACATCCCCTATGACATTTGAGGGGTGACACCTATGACACAAAAATTTTTTTTCTTAAAATCTAATGCAGATATTGCAAAAAAACAAAGTCTACGACACTTTAGAGACATAGGACTACATTCTCTGAAAATTTTGCTTAAATTAAACTGGTAGATTTTGCGTGATTGACATACAAACAAACAAACATATTTTCAATTTTGTATATTAGTATGGATAAATAATGCTAAAATTATTAATACAATAATATACTACAATAATACAATAAAATTAATAATACAACCTGTTTTAGTGAAAAAATGAAACAAGAAATGATGCGTGATGAGCCATTAGATATGCAGCCATATGGATTAATTTTGGGCACACATCGACGTCCTCAAAAAGATGCTGACCAGTTGCTTCATACGGACGACTCAGATCATATTATAATCATGTGCAATAATCAAGTATATATATATATTTATTACAAATAAATAATGTATTCTTAAAACTAAAAATAATGAGCTTAGTTGTTTTTTATGGCTATTAAAATGATTGTATTTGCAGTTTTTTAAACTTCATTTGACGGATGAAAATGGAAATGCAATAAACGAAGACAATTTATCATTAACAATAAAAGATATTATAAATCGCGCCGCAGTTGTAGGAAAACCTATTGGAATTCTTACTGGAAATCACAGAGATAAATGGACAAAAGATCACGATTTACTGAAAAGTATGAATGAAAAGAAGAAAGTTTGTTATAAAGCAAAATAAGAAAGAAATGTGCAAGGTAATTAATGTATTTTGTATATTACAGGTATTGGATCAAATGCGAAAATTTTGGAAGACATAGAATCTTGTCTATGTATTATTTGTCTGGATAAGGATTTACCCAGTGAAGTGTTTGTTGAGAAAAATAACGAATCTGTTAGAGCAGTTCAATCTTTGACCGGATATAATTCACAGACAAATGCTGGAAACAGATGGCATGATAAAACTATTCAGGTAATGTTAATTCGTGTAATTTTGATTATGAAATATCATATCCACTAAATGTAAATATTATAAAAAATTGTCTTTACAGTACATCATTTCTTCTGATGGTTTCATTGGTTTGGAATATGAGCACACACCTTGTGAAGGTGTACCAGTTGCTGTTTTACATGATTTCATATTGAAACATATGTATGCTATATATATATAACTTTACTTATGTAAATTTACGATTTATGGAATATACTTAATCATAATATCAACAATTTATATTTTTAGTGAAAAAAAGCATAAATCATCGCAACAAGATAAAATTCAAGACTTCCCAAGAGCACGACAGTTGAAATTTGAATTAAACGATGCTTTAGAAATAGCTATAAATGATGCAAGTAAAGCTGTGGACGAGTAAGTATTTAAATTAAATATATAATATTTATTAACTCTTCGTTGTATCAAGAAGAATAATTAATTATTTTTATTCTTTTCTAGATTATCTAATGACATAGAAATGGAATGTTTTAAGTTCGATAAATTTGGAGCAGATGAATTAAAGAAGTGTAAAGTGAGTCCGGATAGTTTTATACAAATGGCTCAACAACTAACTTATTATAAATTGCATAAGAAGCCACCGGCTCATTATGAAACTGCTACGTTGCGTAGATATCGTGATGCACGAACAGAATGTATCAGAACAACAAGTGTCGAGTCGGTGGAATTTGCAAAAATGATGATAAATAGCGCTGCAGATAAAAAGCAAAAGAAAGATGCTCTTCTACAAGCTTTACGTTCTCACAAGGAATACGTTAGTAAGGTATAATATAATATTTATATATAATATAATTAAAATACAATTAAGTCCTACAGAATTATTAACATACAAACTGTTTTAGGCTGTGATAGCGGAAGGTGTGGATCGTCATTTGTATGGTATGAAAATGATTGCCTTACAAGAAAAAATGGAACTACCAAAAATTTATAGTGATCCTAGTTATCAGAGAAGCACATATTTCAATTTAACGTCCAGTCAAGTGAGATCACTTTTCTAAACAATATAATTCTAATATTTAAATCATAATTTGATTTTAATAACTACATATTTATAATTTTGAAATCGTGATGATTTGTTCCAGGTGCCTTTTAAATCCGAATCTTTTATGTGTTACGGACCTGTAGTTCCTGATGGATATGGTTGTTGTTATAATCCACGACCAAGTGATATATTTTTTGCATGTTCTTCATTCAAACATTGCAAAGAAACAAATTCCAAGAACTTTGCTAATAAACTTCAGCAAAGTCTTTGCGAAATGAGAAACTTGTTTGACTAATTTGTTATTATAAAGAGAAAGAGAATTTTTTATACTTGGACATATATAAGAAACTATATTCTATACATTTTATAATTGAATGATCTGAGATATATATAATTTAAGTATTTTTAAGTATTTGGAAATCTGATCTATGTTCCTTACAAAGTAGACATTTTTAAAATTTAAAATATATTTTATAAAAGAAGGTTGATGTTTCAGATTATATACAGTTATACTATATACCTTTTATACGTGTATGTATAATGTGCAATAAACTCGTTCAAAAGTATTTTGATTGTATTTTTATATATAAAATTATAAAAAATACAAAAGATATCTTAATCTATATTTACATGTACATTCTAATAAAATTATCTTAAGACAATATAATCATTAAAAAAATTGACATTAATTTTATAGTTCTTCATGACCAGCATTTGATGATTTTTCTGGTGGGAATCCCCAGAAATATACAGGATAACCACGAACTTCTCTTTCACGGGCAACAAACGCCGAGAAGGAAGAAATGCAATTACCTATGAAATAATTGGATCTTCCAAGAATTGCCAGATCCAAATGAGGTTGATCGCTGTCTTGCTTATGAACAGTAACTTCCATTCGCGATAAAGCTTTCGTTAATTTCTCAATCATAAAATCATAATCAGATGCCACAAAAACCGACTTTACATCTTTCCCAATTCGTATAACTCGTTTTATTTGACGAATAATTACTTCCAGAGGTGGTAAGCACATTGTATGTGTTGCTTTTCCACGCTCATTTCTGTATCCAAGACACTGTGGTGCTGCGAATAAGTTTGGTGTTGTTGATATGAATTCACAGGCTCTACTCTAAAAAACAAATTTCAAGATATTAATAATAATACATTATTATAATATATTAGCCATATTTGAATTTATTTCGTATTTAAAATGTGTAAAAATACCCAGTCAATTCCGTTGCGTAAGTGAATACCAATAAAGGCTCCTCTTGGAAGTTTCTCTTTGATGAACTTCTTTGCTGCGTTAGTCATTTTGTCATTCCAAACTAAGCATTTTTGTAGAACTTTATTTTCAAGCTGTACTGGAAAACTGGCTGGAGCGCCGGTAAAAGCCAGAACTGGCCAATCTATGGCTGGATATTTTTCCAGCCACTTATATTTAATGTCAGTATGATGAACGTCAAAATGCAGTGGACCATAGAAAGAGGAATTGATGAAGTCAATTTTATAGGTGTCCCAAAAAGGGCCAAATGGGTTGCCTTCTTTTGCATTGCAACTCTCGGATTGTCCACGTGCAGAATAACATAATGCTATACAAATAAAATAAAAATTAAATGTTTATTTTATAAGTTAAGTGTTTAAATGTATAATATGAATATTTAATTAGAAAAAATACATTTTTATCTAGTAGTGAACTTAATTAGGCCATTTTTTAAATAATGAAATGAATACATACATATTCGATTTGATGGTGGCCAAATATAAGGAGCAAGTTTCTCCATAAATTCTTCCATCAGAATAACTTTGTGACATTTTGCTAATTCAGTTACATTGAAGTATGTATCAAAGGGCACTTGTATCTACAATAAAAATTTGCTGTTACTTAATAAATAATTTAATAAAAATTTAATTTTATTATGTTCTTGTTATTGAAAGTTATAGTTACAGATTTAGTTTCTCCATAACGATACTCCACCCAAGCTGGTAAGATCAATGTTCTATTGAGTGCTTTTGCAAATCCCAAAACACCTAGGAAATGATCTGCTTGGTTGCCAAATCGACCTGTAATTGAAATTATATTATATTTTTGTATCTATTTCACATTTTTGTATTATTTAACATTTCTTTAATTGTACAATTGTTTTATTTTTTAATAATATTCGCACTTTGAAAGCAATTATTTGTATTATCATTTTGATGTAATTTTGATGAAAAAATTAATAAAAATATGAAAAAAGTTAAATTTCATTATAAAATACATTATAAATAACTTTTGGATATAACCTACCCATACAGGGACAGTATGCAAGATAACCATTAATATCAACATCGTATTCACTTCTTGCATTATTTAAACAACAGGACAGTAATAAGAAACAAAACAATCTCTGCATAATATTGTACTGACAAGTTATTGTCATCTAAAAATATAAACAAAATAAATCAAACAAAACTATTCAAAATACGATTGAATCGTAACTATCGTTACTATGGAAACAGATTACTTTAATCAAGTTTTACTGCACTTTTTTCAAGAAATAAACTAGGGAATTTATTTCATTACTATTATTATTTACTAGATTATCTCTACTGTGTGCGCGGTCCTTCGAAATTGTAATATTAAATTATTATCATTATTTGTGTATTTATTTATGTGTACATCCACATATAATGTTCATTAATAAGAACTTAAGCAATAAGAATTATTTAAATTACATTTCAAACCTAATAAGTTAAGATTTATTTTATTATAAACAATTAAAATGACAGAAAGTGATATGTATAAAATTGAAACTAAGATTTCAATATGATTAATTTCTTTGAACAAGAAATAGACTTGCGCAGTATCATTGAATGATGTTCTGATGCATTTCGTCATGATAAGGTTAGAAACTTCATTGGTTAATGTCAAAACGACAAACATGGCAAAATTGTCACAAGTTGTTTGGAATCTTTCGTCCAATTTTGTATCAAATCAATATTTTTCGAAACTTTTACTGTGAGTATTTATCATTTTATTTGAAAGACAAACAAGTTCTATCTCATGATAATAATTTTCAAAACTGACATTACATTCAATTGATATAATTTGTATTTAATGTTTATTTAAATGCCACTGTCTAAAATTTCGAATTTTTTTATTTTTCGCAAAGTAACATTTTGGTTATGTTGAAATAATGTGAAATTATTGATTGTTGATGTAATATTCGCACACTTTTTGTTTATTAGAACACCATGGTCCTCGGTTCCTATAACGAAGATACAAAAATTATCAACGAAAGTTGTAGCAAATAAAATCGAAGATGAACTGATAATCAGCGACAGTTGCGTTAAACGATTGAAAGAAATTGCCGAGGGTGATACTTGTTTGAGAGTAATTGTCGAAGGCGGTGGTTGTTCTGGATTTCAATATAAATTTGATTTAGATACAAAAATCAACGAAGATGATAAGTAAGAAACAAAAAATGGATATTTTAGAAATAAAGCATTTTGTTATCAAAGTTCCAAAATATTGATAAAAATATGAAATATATATATTTTGAAAATATATTTTGAAATAAAACTGATTTTTATAGGGTTTTTCAAAAAGATGGCGCAAAAATAGTTATAGATTCAACGTCGTTGGAGTATGTAAAAGGAGCAACCGTGGAATATCATACGGAATTAATTCGCTCGGCGTTTCGAATTATCAACAATCCTTTGGCTGAACAGGGTTGTAGTTGTGGTGCCAGTTTTGCGATTAAACTCGACTGACACTACGTTTAATCAAATCCAGTTGAATGTTTAAATGTTTATCTGCAATGCCTCCAATATTCCAGTTGAAGACTAAAAAGAAACAAGAATATAAATATATATATTTATTTCGTTGCTGTTGAATCCAGTAATCGAAAACGCAATGTGCATTAACACTATCAATGTTGAAGCTGAAAAATTATACATTAGTCTCAAACGCAGGAATTACATTAATAAAACTACAATCATAATATACTATAATTCTTTAATTTAGATATAAGTAGAATGATACATGGAGTTTGATTATTGAGTTTAAAGATGAAATTTATATCTGATTTTCATTGACATTATTGTGTTTGATGAAAAAGAGACGAAAAAGAAATGCATGCTGAACTTTTGTTTGAAATGTGTGATATGTTAATTAAAAACTAGTAATTTTATGTTATAGTAAGAAAGATTTTAAACAGTTAGACGTAATTACTATATATGATGTTCAATTGTTTAAAATAAAATAAAATTCCTTTCGCTCAAATGTTGTATTTTTTGTATTCATTTAGAACAAAATTTCAAATATTTAATTAGGAAAATTAGTAAATATCAATTATTCTAAAAATGTAACTTATAACTGATAAATTACACTTACCATTTTTTATAAAAATGTTAAGATTATGTAAAACTTTAAGAAATTATAATATTTAAAATTACTAATCTAATTATAGATTAAATAAACTATATTTAGCGAATAATTAACTTTATTTAATATTTATAAATAATCGTGACATCGAATTAAAAACTCGCTGTTTAAAATCGTAGATACAAGTAAAATCAACTTCATTGTCTGTTAGATATAATTCAGTATGTACACAAAAATCATTACAGAGTATAATTACATCCTGGAATGTATTGATTTCCCAGTGTTTAAAAATTTATATTATTTTCCTCTTTTGCTATTCTGAAAATAAAAGACAAAGTTATTACATTATTACTACAATGTAAAATTAACTTAAAATTGATTTATGACTAAATATAAAACAAGCAAGAAAAAAAGTAGTAGTCTTTACCTTTTGTACAAGTTCAAATTTAAGTTGTTGAATCTCTTCAGTTTGTTTTATAAGTTTTTCATTCATGTTGGCAAGATGTTCAGTCATAGTGCTGAGCTGTGTTTTGTAATTTCCTTCTTGAACTTCTTGATCTTCTTGCACGATATTTATTTTAGACAACGCTTCCAAAAGCGCTGCTTCACACTTTGCTCTTTTACTTTCGCTATTGTCTAAATGAATATTCAATACTTCCGCCTGCAAGTTATTTTTCTTCTATTTTATTTGCATTAACATAAATATACTTTATTTTTACAATGTATATAACAAATATATAATTACACCTTTTTAATACTAATTAATGTGAATGTAATAAATGGTTTATTATATATTATCAATTAATTAGTACTCACATTGGCAGCTATTGCTATAGTCTTTGCATAACACAGTTGTTTTTCGTTAATTAGTCTATCGATTTCTTTTAAAAAATATTCTTTTATTTTGTTTTCGCGGGCTTCAATTTCTTCAGGAATAGCAAAAGGTGCACGCAAGCTTCCAATCTAAAATGGTCATTTATTATTTAGTTTCTATGAATAATAATATTCATACAAAAAAATGCTTATTTCTTTGAACTCTTACCATATTATTAATCTCAATAGGCTCGTGCGAATCCGTGCTGAGCATTTTCACCTGCGATTCTTTTTGCATTAATTCATCGTATTTGATCTTGATCACATTATACTGGGATTTCCAGTGGTTCATTTCTTTTTCGACTTCTGCGAGTTTGGCAAAATCGAATTCTTCACTGCTTTCTTCTTGCGTTGTTGACCACGCTTTGCGAGGTCCCAGTTCCACTGTTGATTTGGAAGAGCGACGTGATGTGGACGGTGACGAATACGGCGAACGATCCACTTGTCGATGGTTTACCTATTCAATTGTTTAAAATTAAATTGTGTCGTTTAAATTTAATTTGTAATTGTTCAAACATTTCATACAATTAAAAGAAGAAATTCTACCTTCAGTTCATAATCATTGGGTTCTCGTCTACTCTCGCTACTCGACCAAGACACAGTTTCTTCCTGTTTCTGTTTATCAGCGAGCTTTCTCTGCAAATCATTCTTCTCGCGTTCCAATCTCTCATTAATCTCACGATATTTGCTTTCTGATTCGAATCGTGACTTGTCCGCCATGTCCAACTGGTACTGAAGTCGCTGTATCCTTTCATTGAGCGCTTCGATTTCGCTGTCCTTGTCCACAAGTTGCGAGCACAGCTGCGCATTTTCGACAATCTTTTTCTGAAATTCCTCATCGAGAATATGATTTGGCGTCGGTGGTAACTGACATGTCTTTGTTTCCGAGGATTTACTACGACTTTTTTTGCCTTTATTTTGAACTTGATCTAGCTCTTCTTGCAATACGGTAATTCGTTTCGTCAGTTGATGATTACGAAATGTCAGACTGTCCAGCTCCTGTTCAAAACGACGTATCTCCACTTCCTTTTCCTTAAGTTGTTCCAACAAATCTGCATTGCGATTTTGTTCATCAATCACGGCCTTTTTCAGTACATTAACTTGCGCACGAATCTGTTAAAATAATGATTAATATTAGATTTAATTAAATAATGGTAATAATAATAACAATAAATAAGTCTAGTTATTAGATTCAAAAACGAAACATTAAAAATAATTCAATAACTCTTGAAAAACACAAAAAACATGAACAAAAAAAGATGCACAAAATATTTTCGTTACACTTGCTCGTACTTCGCTTCCTGAATTATGCAATTTTAACTCTCTTAGGAGTAAAAGTCTATTTATTCTCTCAAATACAGGGAGTAAAAGAACGAGTTTTATACGCACTTGTAACGAAAAATATCGTATTCAATGCGGGGGAGTAAAAACAAGTTTTACTTCTGGCATAATATACTATAAGTACTTGTTCAAATCATGATACTATATGTGTAAAATGTATAATTATAGACATATTAATTTCTGTTTATGTTGCTTCGTTAAATAATTATTCAATTTAATCATACACTGATATGCAAAGTTGAGGATATACAAAATTATATAATTTGATTCAGTTTTTTATTTATTTATATCGTTTTCTAGTTTATAAAATATTCGGCCAATGATTGATTGTAAATACATTTCATAGTCAATGTCATACATCTGAATAATGCAAGATTGATTCAGCACAACTTTAATTAATATTTCCTGCGTTAATATATTTTTATCCAATCATATTATTATTTATATAAAATTTAATGTAATAAACGATTAAAATCTTTCTTCAAATCTGATAATCATATGATATAAACTGTTTAGTAAATTATCGTTCAAAACATTATATCACTTTTGTTTGAAGAAACAATTTATATATAAGTATTAAAATTATTGATATTATTGATTTCGTTTATCAAAGTTACGTACAATAAATAAAAAGAACCAAATAGTATTCACGTGGACTGGATACAAATATTCTAACAAAATATTTGATTTTTATTGTTTAAAATATCTATGCAGATTTATAACAATACACAACTGCTCTCAAATTACACGCCGTTCCATGTATTAGCATAAATCCCATTTGTTGCGTACCAAACAATCGATAAGCCTGCTAATTTTCAATGATATGTTTACTATTTCTACACAATTATAATCTAACATATATTATGTTAATATATTTCCGTTTAATTTATTTATTTAATTAATAAACCAAAATTATATTTAATTTATTAAGTAGTTATTGTATTGTTGTAATAATCATTTTGAGAAAACACATTATATTAGTAACTTAAAAATAAAAGTAATAAAAATAAAAAGTACATAATTACAAACAATGATATAACATAAATGAGTATACTCTCACCTTGGAGTATTCAGTAGCAATTTTTTGGTACTTGGACTGCAACTGGTCATTGACATTTTCCATGATTTGTCAGTTAGCTCATTGACAGTTTGTTATAGTTAACCGCATGGCAATGAAGCACAGTCTGCTGAGAAAGAAGCACGTAAAAGCAGGAGCTGCAGATGACCGAGTCGTCAACTCGCGCGATAGCTTCGTCTCGAATCGACCGGACGTAGCTTATTCGTCCACTTTGCCAACATTTGCGTATCAGCTGTGCAAAACAGTCGACGAGATGAAAATGAAACGCCCCCCTGACAAGGCCACGAAGCACCGACGTTTGCTAGCGACGACGACGACGACGGCGGCGGCAGCCACTCGTCCTCCTGTCAGCATTAATGTCAACTACGAGAATGTTCGGGGATTCAATGATTACCTGGGGATCGATGTCTACCAGCTACGTTAACAACATTGCCATCAGTCGTGCTTCATTATCAATTGAAATTTTATTCCCTTGTGTTTCGTAAACCGACAGATCTTGATATGGACACGCACTTTTTCTGATTGAGAGAGAAAATGTGTTTTGGACAATTTGACGTCGATAAAGAAGGAATTTGCTCTTTCAATGAACATATGTAGGATGTAGCTTGAGAGAATATACTGCAGAGGTCATACAATGTATGATACAAGATGAAAACTATATGACAAATAAGATTTTAATTTTAATATTTTTTAATACTAATTTGTAATATTGAAATAATTATTACGATATTTTTGTAAATAAAAATTTAATAATATTTTGTACAAAATGTGAATTATTTTAATTGTATAATTGAAATAATTGAATGAATAAATGTTTTATTGTATTAATACAAAATAAATAATATTATAAAATTAATAATAAATAAGAAGATTTTTATCACAAATACTATATGTTTGAATTAACTTAAACGAGCAGTTTGCGCGCAATAGTTACTGTATGCAACTCCGCGTATACTAACCCGGCAGTGGTTGCGTTTTTTCTAGAGTCTTTGTTTATTAACAAAAATACCATTAAATTATTTTTTTCTCACACGCGAATTTTTTCTTACCCTCAAAAATGGGACGAAAATGGCATTTTTGCCCTCTCGGAAGGAAAAATGTATTCCGTTACGAGGGAGGAAATAATGCGCAGTTTTCCGAAAACTTCCTAGGAAGGAAAAGATAACTTTTGTGCCCTCGGGCGTTCTTCCTTTCTTCGGTCAGTAAAGTACTATTTCTGCCCCGATCCCAGGTATGAAAAACACTACACATCTCGGGACAAAACGCCCTTGATACGTAATATACTATTTCGATGCACTTGTAAGAAAAAATATCGTCTGCAATTACGGCGGATTTATAGATTTAGAAAAATAATATTAAATAATTTTAGAAAAATATTACCGATTTGATTCGGTAATAAGATTGTTGCACTCGCTTTCGGCTCGTTAATCAAACCTCACGCTCGTCTAGAATTGACAACATTTTTCCCTAGTTGCATAATATACGAATAGTTTCGTTTGAATTAGATTCTAGAACTTGGCGCGAGATTTATGAGTTTTACGCATGCGTCGTTTTTTTCGCGTTTTTCCAGTTCGTTGCGTGTGTTTCGAACGTCGTTATGTGCATTTCGCGAATGAAATTCGTAACTAAATAAAGAAAAAAGTGCTAAACAAGAAAAACTACGTGTTTCGTGAAGAAGAAAGAAAAAAGCTACAGTATTAATCATTATACGTCACGGCTATTAAGAGTAAGCGTAAGGTCACCCGCATCAGAAGTTTCATCATAAATGTGGTTAGATCAAATGACACAACAAAAGGTAAATATGTGGTTTTATTATTATTTTTGTTATTATTACATGTCTGATCGGAAAAACCCTGACATATTAATCCAAATTCTAATTACCACTTTTTAATTTTTATTTCATTTAATTTGATCTTGAAAACAAATTGCCAACCAAAGAAATGTTGTTAAATATAATTATTTTCAAGTGTACAATTTAATATTTTATTTGTTTACAATTTTAAACAAAATATAATTTCTACATTATTCTTGACTTTTCCTTTAAATTTACTTGGAAATAAATTTAAACAACAATTTTAAATCAAAGTAAACAATACATGATTTTATTTATTTCATTTTAAGTCAATGTTATTGTTTTTAAGGAAGTTATTCCACTACAAGAGGGGTATAGAGGGGTTACCATTAAAAATAAAATTATCAAAATCAATCCTTTCTTATTAATATATTAATTTCTGTTCTTAGGATTTTGATAAAAATCTAATATGTCATTTTGTAGAACATAAAATTTCCAATGAAACAGCACAATTTAGTGTTGAAACATATGTTAATACATGCATACCGCTAAATTTTGCGATTTTACACTTTAATAACAGGGCGACGTCTCTGTCGCTCTGTTATTAAGGTGATAGCAAAGGCAACATTATCGACATTACAAATTTCTTAAATTAAAATGAAATGAACAATTTAAATTACATTTAAAGACCAGAGTGCCATTTTCTCACTTGGTTACACATTTTGATTTATATAATGTTATTTAATATATTATTTAAAATATATAATGACTTTTCGTTTACGAAGTGAGAAAAAACTTAAAAATCATCCTATATTAAAATTACTTGTCAAAAAAATACGTTAAATGTTTTAAAATATTCTCCCATAATTCAAGAATAACGCTCTGGTCGTTTTATACTACAGTAGAACCTGCGAAGAGTCCACTTTTTCTGTCCTTTTTAATCTGCAAAGAGTCCACTATTGTCATCTTTTTTTCTTTATACCAAAACATAGGTTAAAAAAGGAGAGAAATAGTGGACTCTTCACAGTGTAAACAAAGACACAAATATGGACTCTTCACAGGTTCTACTGTAATTTATTCTTAAATATTATTAATATTTAGCAGAACTTGTTTTTGAATTTTGTGTGATTTTTAGCTCACTGTAGATCTACGACCATTCTTAACATATTGAAAATAAAAAAATTCAAGAAAATGTCAGTGCATTCAAATTTCGCATACATGTAAAAAGTAATTATACAAAATTTGAAACAATTTTGCATTACGGTTTTCAAGCCAATGACTATTGAATTTGCTTAATTTATACGATTAATATGAAATATGATTTATCAATAATTAAATATATCTGTGTGATATTTAATTACTGTAATCACTATGAAATTTGGGTATTTCCATAAGTGGATTTTACCAAAGTGGAAAATCTAATACTAATTTTAATTTTAACTTTATATGTTTACGGAACAAATTTATGAAAACATAATGACGATAAAGAGGATAAAACATTTTTTGCTTCTCTCCATGTCCGAACATCCTGAAATACTTGATGCATTATGCATAATATTCAAGATTGCATCATCAAATTCGTTAAATCTTGTTAAATTTTTAACCGTTCTCAGGTCAACATTTTTTATGCTAAAATAAAGTTAATCCAGGTTATTTTTGCCAGACACTGATTTAGCATATTTGTATCGTTGTATATTAAATAATTATATTTATATATACACACATTTATATAAAAACATATATAATTGCATAAAGTACATCATTTCATTTGACATAGTTCATTAAAATAGTCATGAAAAGTTTAATTATTATTAAATATTGTTTTTTTACATGTAATTAAACATTTGTAAGAAAACAGTATTATTAGTCAGCGAAAAAAAGCTTATTTTTGCCCTTTTGAAAAGGAACGGCGAATCATTTTACTTCTTTGATTAATTCAACCTAAATATTAGTTCACAAGTTATTTTAAATATTGTAGTTTTTCGGTCCTGTTTTCAATATTCATAATATATTATTTTTATGCAACCTTTCATTAAATTTATTAATTTTGACACTGTCAATGATCTTGAAATGTTTACAATTTATACATGATCATTTATAGAACGAACTTATGCATTTTCAAACAAAAATCTGACTATTCGAAGTTATCACTACTCTCACCTTAAAGTACAAGATTTGTGTTGGATGGATATTTTGCTGTTGAATATTCTCTCGTGTGCATATCAAAGTGATCAAATTAATGTACATTCGGGTGATTTGATATCGAAAGGAAAACTTAAACGTCAAGTATTTGTTCGCTTAATTTCTCATATTGAACGCAAAAGCTTGTTGACTTTCCAACGGCGAAACTTCTAAAGGAAATATAGTTGACAGCAGGTGGTTATAGTAAAGCAGCTCGATTTTCTGGAAGCAGCGGAGTACGAAAGGGTGCGAGTAGACAGATGGGGCTGTCGCCTTTCAAGTCACTTGGCTTGGCCTGTGTTGCTTTGGATTCCCTTATTGGAATAGTTTCATTCACTATGTATTTATCCATTGCAGCCCGCATCGTCAGGGCGATCGTCTTATATACATGTATATGTTTTCTCTTCCACGAAATTGCCATCGTTACAAACAAACACAAATTTACGATTCCAAATATCTGCAATTTCGATGCTTAATTGGCTGCCATTACAATCAAAATCGCCTTTTTGTCACAACATTTTAAATAATCGATCATTTCTATACATCGATTATGCTTATAAATAAAACAACTTAAGTTTTTGACATTTTATTGGTTTTATTTGTTAAAAAGGTAGTTCTTATTTTGAAACTTGAAATTTATTGTATTTTATACGTGCTCTTTCTCGTTCACTCGAATTTTGTAATATTAATTTCAAAATTATGTAAATCTTAGTCGGTTTAAAGTGAACATTTAAATGTATCGAGTAGTTTAAATTGGAAAAACAAATTTGGTAATAAATAACCGTTTGAAATGAATGTTGTACGATCGTAGATATTTTTACTAAACAGTGTTACAGTCGCGGCGAAGAAAAATTCGAAATTTTCTGTTTCGATTTCTGTAAATCTCCTATAAGAAAGCAATATATTTTGTCTAGGATTTGCCCCAGTAATGCAGATCATGTAGGAATCTGGAACACGAAGGTATTGTTATACTTTTCGCAGAGCAATCAATATGTTGGTCATGTTTCGGATAAAAATTGATAATCTCATTTACTATTGTCAAATTTTATTGTTGATTTTCATTTCGTAAAGATAAACGACGCGTTGGGATAATAAAATGATCATTCTGTTTCGAACGTGTACACATTTTTTCCCCGTTATTTCGGGGGGATTATCTCTCGCGTTTATTTTGTCCCGCGGAACGACTAATAATTTTGTTCAAAGTTAAATTAGTTACACATATTTGGAACTTTTATGGTACAGCTGATATGCAAAAATCGATTGGGCGCTTATATTGGTTTTGTTGCCGCGCATTGTATAGAAACGTGGTCATAGGTATATTTTTCAACACCGAAACAATTTCGGTTAAATGAAAGTAAATAAACTAATGAATAAACTTATTTGCGCAAATCTTTTTTGCGACACAAAAATCGCTGCAATTTTTCACAATGAGCAATGCAATTGTAAAATGTTTGAATGGAAAACAATATCCTAAACAAGATATTTGCAACGCAATAGAAAAAAGTATAGAAACGGTACTATAGTAATAATAATAACAAGAATTAAACTTTATAAAGTTGAAGTTACAAAAAGTAAATAAAAAACAAATAATCAATACTCAAACAGAAAAAAATGTATATTACAAATATAGTATTTTTCATAATATTTCAATATCTGTAATATTATTATTTGCCGGAAATATAACTCAGGCGTTAAGAGAAAAGTGATATATTTGTATTTGATAAAAAGAAACAAATTGCATCGTATTATAGGTGTCATCCAAAAGCCGATCAAATTGGTTGTATGAAATTGTGTAAATTGATACTAAATTGATAGAAAAATATTAATAATCACAATAACAATAATAATAAAAAAACATACGATTGAAAAATATGTCCTTTTGAATATATTCAACATGACTGAACAGTTGTTTTTTTGTACATTTACTATTTCCGCAATTTACGTTGGTTCAATAACTAATTACTTCACACGTTAATATAATTGTAAGCAATTTTAACTGAATTAAGTCGTCCATGTTTGATTCGATTTTTCATTTTGCGCGTGTATGCATATATACTTTTTGGTGGACCGCATAGTGTGTTGGCTTGTAAAAATTGCATTTTTCGTGTGTTATCTACATGTTTATTGCGAATTTCATCGGAAATCATTTTGTATCCCGTCGTGTTTCGTATGTCGATCGATGCGTTGGTTCTTGCATCACGTTTGCCACTTTGAATCCATTGCATTTCAACGCAATCGAACGTGCTTCATGCTTTATCAAAGTGTGTACATTTCACATGTTAGTTTAGTACACATGTCTTTATCTACGAATATTCAAGTGTATTTTTTCATATTTTCGCCGAAAAAATGTTCCAAAAAAATGTGAATCAACGTTCAATGACATAATGAAATAGCATAGTACAATTTTTGCCTGCAAAACTTTGTTCGCATTTTTTTTGCACTTTTAAACATTCCCTTTTCTCCCATTTTGTGTGCCAACCAAAAAGTTGTATTTTTTTTGTTCGCTTTAATTTTGTTGCAAGGAAATTGTTAGATGTGAATTTTTGGGTCAGAGGAGAGGGTTGCATGAAGATAGAAAAAAGTATGATGAGATATTTAAATGGACCAAGTCTTTTGCCAAACAACCATGCATTGAAACAGACAGCCGAAAACATGGAAAATGTAAAAGTAGCGCATAAACGATTTATGAAAAGCCGAAGAAAGGTGGGTTCTGGCATTATCGGAATTTCTATTATACGCTCGAACGACGTGTAACGAGCAAACTTTTCATCGCGTACACACGTTTAGGATAGCTTTTGCATTTATTCTGTCTAATGTAATATCGCATGAAATTTTCGTCAAATTATATTTGCCAACGTCAATTGAGCTGAAGATCGGCGCGTAAACTTCGTTGCATTCCTTCTTTTACAGATTTGACCGGCGAAAATTTGATTGATTCCGTTGACTTGACAACATGATTAAACGGACCTTTATTAAACTTATAAATGAAATTATTTAAATGATCATTTAAATTATTAAAGTGGTCACTTCTGTAATTTATGTGATCATTTAAATCATTTCAACGATTGCAGAAATATCTATTGCAAAACCTGAGTATATCAATGTCTCCAACGACCGAATCACGATAATTCAAGATATGTCAATGATCATTTAAATTATTTATATGATCATATAAATGATTGAAATGATCATTAAAATGATTTAATTGAACATTGGAATGATTAAAATGAAATTATTTAAATGATCTTTTAAATTATTAAAGTGATCATTTTAATCATTCCAATGTTCAATTAAATCATTTTAATGATCATTTAAATTATTTATATGATCATTGAAATCATTTAAATGATCATATAAATAATTTAAATGATCATTGATATCTCTTGAATTATCGTGATTCGGTCGTTGGAGACATTGATATACTCAGGTTTTGCAATAGATATTTCTGCAATCGTTGAATTGATTGAAATGATCATTAAAATTATTAAAATGATCACATAATTTACAGAAGTGATCATTAAAATCATACCAATGATCATTTGAATCCTTCGACTGATCATTTTAATCATTTCCATAGTCATTTAAATCTTTTTAATGATCATATATATGATTTAAATGATCATTGGAATGATTTTAATAATTACTTGAATTATTAAAATGATCATATAAATGTTTTGAATGATTAATTGAAAATCTTTCTAATGATCATTTTAATCATATTCATGGTCATTCAAATCATTTTAATGATCATTTAAATGGTCATTGATATATCTTGAATTATCGTCACTCGTTACAATTATTCAAATGATCATTAAAATGATTTAAATGATAATTGAAATGATTTAAATGATCATGTTAATTATTTAAGTGATCATTTAAATCCTTTCAATGATCATTTAAATAACGATGTTTTAAGTATAAAAATGTTTGCTCTAATATTTTACGTGAATTTATAATTACTAGAAAAAGTATTTTTGCCAGATCATTATTTTCCGATTTAAATGATCATTGCATGATCATTTTAATATCATAATTAATGATCATTCAATGATCATTCCAATCTCATTTCTTTTTGTCTCGGGTTGAATTTAATATATATCAATAATAAAAGAATCACGTTAATTTATCACGTGTATTAATCTTTTTATTTGTGATTCAACTTTTTTCCAACATTTTTACGAACAGAATAGACTTCAGACATGTCATTGATTATTAGATATTATTTGTACGAAAAGAATTCATTAGCGGTAATTGATCAGCGTTTACACGCAAAGTTAAACTCATAAGCTACAAAAGTTTATCACACTTGGTTGTATTCTTAAACGTGAAAAACACGCGATCGTAAAAGCTAAAATGAGTTGAAAAAGTATATTTTAATTGCAAATTTATGTTCATTACATTAATCAATGAACATTTGCGATTGATGTGATTTTTTTTTCATAGAATGGCGGAAAATTTCACGCTCAGTTTTATGTTTGTGTATTTAAAATTTCAAATTGGACAATTTTACGAAGTGGAAAAAAAAGAGTTATTTAACTATAATTCGCATTTTTTTCTACTGGAAATAACCGTAAAAAAAGGGGACATTACTCGCGTTGTTTATTTCGATTAAACGTACATATGAGACTGAAGTATAGTTTGTTGATAGTTAGTAATGAAGTTATTTAAGGTTGCACGAGCAAAAGGCAAATTAGTTTGTCTATTCGTGCAATTATTTTTATTGTGTTTTGTTTGTTTCATTTAAGTTTCTTTATCGTTGATAATCATCGACTGGAACAAAGAGGAAGATCGAATTGAGGGGATATGCTCATTTGACATACGTGACTCATATAATGGTTAAATGCTTGTTTCTACAGTGGAAGCTGCACTTTATTAGATCATAATTAACGAGCCCAAACATGTTTCATTTATTTATCATCTCGTTATAACAACGATGATGTTATAATTGATGGCTCTCCAGCAAGTCATAACTTCTTTTTTTCATCCATCGTTGCTACGCGAAAAGAATATTTTTTAATGTAAAATTGGAATTGCAGCTTGGAATTTACAGTTATTTTTATCCGGGGAATTAAACGCAAAATGAATGCATTTTCGAAATTACATATTTCAAAAATAAGCGCAAAATAACAACTCGTTTATATTGCTTCTAAAAATAGCATGAAAGAATGAACAAATCAAAAGATTAGTATTAGATAGCATTTTATTCTTGCCTCGGTTTTAGGAAATAAATGAATTCTCCAAGTTGCGAAATATCATTTAGGCCAATCCACTTTATATCATTTTAGTGATTCTTATAATACCAGTTACTTATTGTTTTTCATGAAAAGTCTTCATCCCGTGGAAGATACGCATTCTCCTTGTTTCTCTCTGTTATCCCCCTTTTTTTTCTTAATAAGATACGTATACCGCGTTAGTCACGCTCGTTGGGGTATTCTTTTCTCTCCACAATTCTTTATTGTGAACACGGATAGCATTAAGAAGTTTTCGGGGGGCTCCTTGAACTGCTTTACTAAGGGGGGGGGGGTAAATGAAAACGAACGATTTAACGAGTTGTTTGATCCAGCAAAAATGAAGAAACTAGCAGAAAATGGAAGATGTTTTTGCTTGCGAAAGCAAAAACATTATTATCATCTGCAAACAGTGTCTCGAGGTGTATTATGAAATTGAAATTACGCAATCAGAGCTGAGGGCTTTTTTTATGGAACTATTATAATTAATTCATTTCAATGCAGTCTTTGTATTTGACTTATTATGACAAATTTTTGATATACTTTGAAAGTGATTATGCTGGAAATGAATATGAAATGAAAATGAAAATTCATGCATTGATCATTTAGAAAATTATAATTGCAATTTGATTGTTATAACAGGGTTGTTGCACACCTGGAAAACCTGGAAAAGTCAGGGAATTCCATTTTTCTGGAAAAGTCAGGGAAAAGTCAGGGAATATTATAATTATTACTGAATTATTCAAACTTCAGTTTAATTACATACTATTTCGTCTGATTACAATTATGAGTCATTCCATCATGCCAAAAAACGAAAT
>JABFPJ010001576.1:0-24597 GCA_022817425.1 Gryon sp. ZL-2020 | reverse complement strand
TTTTTTTTTTTTTTTTTTTTTTTTTTTTTTCTTTTGCAAATCAAAAATAATGTCGTGTTTCATGTTTTGTTTTTATTTGGCAATTAAGCTGCTTTAAAACAAAAGTTGATGTTCACTGAAATTCTAAATTAAATTACGTTATTTGGATAAAAAGAGTGTTTTTCTATGATACAATTTGTTGGAACGATGCCAGAGTGATTAATTCTATTACCTACACTTCAATTTAATTAAATTAATTTAAATCGTGGTCATTTGAAAATGATACACAATATAAATTGATATCCTGTATTTCAAGTTCAGATGAGAGTGAAAAATTGTAGGCATCAAAGTATTGCCTTTTAATGCATTTTTTTATTCCAATTTGATCCAACACCTTGCATTAATTCGTTTGAATTTCAGCCCAATGGCGTTTTCGGTTTCCCTTGACAATTCTTCTATTGCGGATAAATGCAAGAGATTTATGATTCTATATTCACTAAATATAGGAAACTAGAATGTATTTAGACATACATTGTATTTGGGGTGGTCATAGACAAATTTTACCTATTTCAAATTTTAAATAAAGTGACATTATCACTTTATAACTGTGATAATTATATATATAATACAAAATAATTAAAAATTATTTTGTATTAATTATTTTTATATCTTTAATGCAAATTTGATGTTAGAAGCTTATAAAAACAAAAAATTGTTCTATGTCAATAGCAAATTTTTGATGAAAATTTGTAATGAATTTACTATATTGCCATGAACACTTGTTTAAATGTTTCGAATTTCCAACTTTACTTACAAGTTGCAAGTTTCTATAGTTTATGTAATATTATGTACTTAGTTAACATGTATAATTTGGTATATATTTGAATATCGAGTAAACATTTATTGAATATATAAGAACAAATATTTCTATATTCACAGACTATCACATTTAATAAAAATGAAAATGAATATGATTATGATTGGAAAATTGTAAAACATGTATACAGAATAAATAATCATTTTGAGTGTATACCAAAATAAAGTATAGCTATTTTGGCGAGTATATTAATAAACTGCTTTTTGGTTGATGTAATGAAAAATCGGAAGAGATATTACGAAATCAATGATGGTAGGATAATTCATGATTGAACCAGAAAGATGAATAATGGTCTTTGTAATCGATGAATAATGATATTGCTTTTATTGTTAGTCATTAACTGTTTTTAACTTGTTGAGGTTCTAGATGACTTGTTTAATAATGCACTATCTGATAGGTATGTATTTTATTGTAATTGTTTAAAAAAAGTAATTATTTAAACAATTTATTTAAATAATTACAATTAGATACTATGTTTTTCTGTAAATTGTTTATGTATATAACAAAATTATTACTTTAAAAAACATTGTGTATGAATAAAAGAGTATATTATTATACAATATTTTACAAAAGTCATATCTTAAAATAAAGCATAAAATATTTTATGTTCTGGTATCAAATCCTTTGATATGCCCTTTAAAGGAAACATTCTTTTTGTAGCTAAAAATTTGTGCTGTTGGGAAAAGTCTAGAAATACTTTTTGTTTATCCCGAAAATAATGATTATTATATAATCGTCATTAAAAGATCAAAAAAAACAAGCATAGGAGGAAGTATCATCACATATGCTATAAAATCATATTTTCGTGCCCACATCCTCGAGAGTACAGCTTTCATTCCTTAATTAGCAGAATACGTTTTGCGGACGCTTCTTATTGGTTTTTCTGAAATTGCAACGTTTTGTCGGAAATGAGTCTTTTCTGGCGACTATTGTAAAAAAGATAAAATGTAATAACGAAAAAAGAACAAACACGACCAGCCAAGTTTCTGATCCATGCCATTTTAAAATATGATGGATCATTTTGATTGAATTTTTCCTGTGTCGTTGTGCTGAGAAGTGTTCCGAATCAAGTGCATTATTATGTGCCGCATCAGTCTGTCGAAATCGAAATAAAAATACGTCTTGGGCTGGAATTGGCGTTATGTCATGAAAACGTAATAAAAAGGCGACTTTTGGGGCCGCGTAAAGTGAATAAGAGAAAATTGAGATGCCGCGACTGGTACCCAGGAAATGATTCATATCTGATCCCGAAATCTCGAGTGCAATAAACGAATGATATTTTACGTGTTTTTGAAGTAAAAATGAAACACCTTTGAAATTCGTCTTCAATTCAGGCATTATCGGTCCTAAACCTTTTCGTTGAATTTATCGAAAAAGAAAAGAAATAAATGCGCTCGCATAAAGGAACCTAAAAACATCTATCGGACCTAAAAATGCGTTATATCACAAAGAAAACCTCGTAGTCGTCTGGGAAATCTAGTAACTTTAACAAAAAATGCATTATTATGTCCATTGCGTTGTCTCCCTTCTGCACTTTCCATGCATTTGCTGTTTGCAATTTTTGCCTCAGTTTGTGGTCACTTCTTGCAACTCTGTGTATAAAATAACCTCGCAAAAGTCCGTGGATTACGGAAACTTATCGTTGATGAAGAAAAGAAAAGTGGATCCGCATTGACTTTCACAAATGACCTCCCACTGATGTGACACAAACATGTCTTTCGTCGAATATCAAAAGTAAATAAGTCGATCCTGTCGAAGTCGATACCAAAAACAATCAGACCGCATCAAACGTATCGACTCTTGTAAAACGAAGAACTTGGCAACGACGTAATGGACTTTGCTCAAATTCAACGTATCGAGCTTTA
The DNA here is from genome assembly GCA_022817425.1 of Gryon sp. ZL-2020. Classification (NCBI taxonomy): domain Eukaryota; kingdom Metazoa; phylum Arthropoda; class Insecta; order Hymenoptera; family Scelionidae; genus Gryon; species Gryon sp. ZL-2020. The sequence goes on along the minus strand of JABFPJ010001576.1, from coordinate 21,876 downwards.
GCGTTGAATAAGTAAATCTTAAGAGAGTACTTAATTTTAGTTTCGGAAGATAGAAATAAATAAGCAACGAAAAAAAAGAAACATTTCATAATAGTTTGATTAAAGAGTCAGATATATACAATAGTGAAAATCAGATTTTTGTTTCGTAAAGTAAAGTTTAAAGTAAAATAAACATATTTTTATTCAACGTTCTTTAATTTCTCATATTTTTAATCTTTCTTTTGCAGAGCCCGAAATGAAGAACATTTTCATAATCAAATATTTCAGCTGCTTTCTAAGGAAGGCAAATATTGTTCGAGGTTTGGTGAAGAACGGACATCGGTAAGTAATTCTACGTTTCAATAATATTCAACATTTTGTTATTTTATTATTCGATTTAGGTATTAAATCATTTTGTGTTAATAATTTTCGACATCGACTTAAAATTGTATTTTAATTATTTTATGAATTTGAAATCAGCAATATTAAAACTTGTTCAATTTCATGGAAAATATTACACTTTCAAAATATTATGTAAACAATTTACATTTTTAGGATTACTGTTTGTTCAAATAACATAAGTGAATCTTTCTGTTATTTGATAAAAAATGTAAACTTAGATATTAACATGGATTTAAAGTGGCATATGACGTGTCACATGTGACAATTGTTCTTTAAACGATTATAGTATTCGGTCCAAAAGATTTATTCACACGGTTCTCTTTGATCGTCTGATCCAATAACTGCTTTCGATTGTTTCTTAATTGCATATCCACCCTTGTGAAACCGTTAGCATATATTACTACATATGCTACTATAGTAGTTACAGAACCAAGCGTATAATTGATTAAAGTGTTGACTTGTACGAGATTCGCTTTTACAGATTAAATTCTTGCAATTGTGAATAATTAGAAGACAGAATAAAGAGGTTTATTAAAAGACGCGTTCAAACGTAAATAAGTTATTCATGAAGTTTTTGAATAGTCAAACTGTTCGTGAATTACCTCGGAATGCCAAGTATACACAATTTTTGCCGAATAATTTAGGCTTCAAACGAAATTCATGCCAGATGGGTAATTTAATTATTCATATTAATCATATCAAAATTTATATTCACTATATTTCCGTCGGGAAAGTCTCAAGCAAATTCCCCACTTCATGATGAAGCCATGCACAAATGGAAAATATACAAAAGGAAGAGAGCGCAAAAAACAGGGAGTGAGAAAGAATGAAAAAGAGGAAGTTAAAATGCTGGACTATACTAGTTGCATTATAAATGTAAATTTCTTGCATAATGTTATGCTGAAATAATGTAATGGTTCATGAATCTGACTTAACGAAATTCTTTTAGATCACTTTTTAATTTTTGTTCCAAAAGCAATTGTTCTAAGTCATCGGCATAAAACTGCACTGTTTGCTTATTTGAATCGTAAATTGGTCCCAAGAGGTGCTGAGCATATTTCTTTTTCTTTCTTTATGTTTTTTTTTATTTTCGTTGGCTTAATAACATGATGAAATGTCGGATGGTTTAATTAAATTTTGTCCCAGGATTAGTATTTTGATGTTTTTGTATGCACTCGCGCATCCGGCGTCGTGTTGAAATTCAAATATTTCAAGACTCTCATAACTTTAAATCCCAAAGTTTAGTTAAAATTAATACACGACATACAGTGGAATTTTTACATTGCACAATTTTAACATAATAGTGAGTTTTTCATACACGGTGTATGGTACAGTTGTCAATGGAAATTTTAGCCGTTCGTGGTTACATCATTATTATTGCTTACAGAATCGTGTAATTGTAAATAGTTGATACGCTGGTTGCGCGAACCGAAAAGTTGAAATGCATTCGGTCATCACTCATATGCTAATGCTTGCATTGTGTCAGACTATTCTCAATGTATGAAATAATCTGCGCGCTAGATTTCCATGTATTTCATTTACCTAAATCTTGACGCACTCAGTGAATATAACAATGTTAAATGATCTCGCTACAATCCTTTCATATATCACGCGCTCAATATTACCCGCGGTTTTGTGTGATGGTAAAGGGCCGTGTTCTGGTATTGTTTGACAAAGAAAAGCAATGAAAAATGAAAGAAAAAGTGGGGAAAAAAGCAAGAATATCACAACATAATTTATAAGCAAAAGTACATTTCCGTAAATGCAAATAACATTATAAATTACTTTTAAACGTTCTTTTTTCGCTCAACTTGGGTGCTGACTGAATCATATTTGCAAACAAAAGGTGAACATTTTCGTAAATCATGACTCCTTTGAATGGAATTAATTTTCAAAGTGGCAAAAAATTACGAAAATTCATAGTAATAGTGGTTGAGAAAAAAAACCTAATGAGGTGTAATTTGATTATTGAATTATGCACAATTGTGTGGATATTGTGTGATTAGAATAGATCTTGAAATTACAGTCTTTTGGACTATTTGAAGCAGCAATAGCTAGTGAAATGAATTAATAATAAACATAATGCACCGTGTTTTCTGTTAGAATATCAATGAACGTTCCACGCAAACATTTCAAACTTGAAACCACTCTAACCTGGTGTGTACATGTATGCATTTTGCATGTAGCCAGAATTTTGAGTTAGTGACATATTAAAAATTTGTTTTGTTGCTTCAGCGAACTATTGGTAAGAGAAAGACATGTTGAATCCATCATTTGACTTGTGATTGAATAAAAAATAAATTTCGTTTCAAAAGTTTCACCTGGGAGTAATATTCTCATCGATTATTAAAGACAGTTTAAGGCATCCATGAATAATTTCACGAGATGTGATATGATGCGAAAAAGGCAGAGATAAAATGAATTAATTTAATTTTATCAAATGAAGTAATTAGAATTTTGCTTATTATTAATACATATATAAATGCAAATTTATCTATCATTAAAATAATAATCTATGATACTTAGTATATTGCCGAAAAAGTATCTTATTTTATCTTTTTTGATTACTGTAAGAGTATTCAGTAGTAGTATTTATTATTATATATGTAGATAAGTATTAACACATATTAATTTTACGCTTACAATATAATCTTACATATGATATTAATCCTTTTCAAACGTAAAGACTAACATACGTGCATTATTCTCACGTTCTTTCTGACTCAACAAAATAAACGGCTTAACTCATCGCTTAACTAAGCTTATATCTTCATCATATATGCAACAGTAAATTAAATAGTATCAAGTTCAAGAGGTTATACGCATATAATAAATCAATTTTTTCCTAGTATTTGAAATTTTGGTCTTCCTAATAAGTAAAATTAATCTGCTACTTCAAATAATGAATATTAAATTATAATGAGTAAACACTAAGTAGCTTAATAGTTATATATTTTCGTGTAGATATTTTATTTAGTAGCAAAAAGATTACCTTGCTAAGGAAAAAGGAAGGTTTTTCTACTTGATGCAAAAAGTTATATACGCTATATGGAAATGTTCATCATCAAAATTGTTGATAATTTTTTTTGACTAATTTCGAGCCAAGTCAGAGTAATGTGAGAAACCCAATGTAATGTACACACAATGTTATCTGGGATTATTTTACACTGGCAAAGCGAAAGATTTTCGATCTCTCCATAAATATCGATTCCTACATAGAACAACGTAGCAGGTCAATGGATTGCATTTGTCTGCTCATAACCTGTATACATGAATTACAAGCAGAATAGTATTATGAGTTTTTTGATTATTAGAGCAGAGATGCTATCATTTTCAGAATTGCTATCTTTCAGAAACATTACTGTAAAATGAACAAAGTTGAGTTGATAAGAAATCAGAACGCTTGGAAAAAAATTCTTAATATCAATAACTTCTGATATCACTGGGACATTTATTAAGAAATAAATTAGGTTATAGTAAATATGACGTTAATATATTTCTTATCGCACAATAATTCACAAGAATTTATTGTAAGTTAAACGTACTCGAACTTAATATCGAGTTTAACATTTTTTTAAATAACGGTTCAATGTAAATGTATATTTCCAACCGTTCATGATATTGTTATTATTACGGTAAAAATGATAAGTTAAATGAAAAAAGTCAGTGGTTATGTAAAAATTGATAAAAATTTATGTTATTGTTATTATAAAACCACATTTTATGGTTACACTGTGATCAAATAGTTCTTCTACTGCATAATAATTATAAGGACAAATTATTTCTGGAAAAAGTATTTAATATTTAAAAATTAATTAAATACTTTTTATTATATAAAGTTTCTTGAATCATAAATCTATGTTTCTTAAATTATTATTAATAAAATTTAAGATACCTTTATTTATGGCAGAGTTTCTAAAAGTAAAATATGAATTATTCATCAAGTTTCCTTAATATCAACTAATAAAAACACAATATGGTAATTATAGTTTAACTTATTATCATATGATATAAACGATTTCTTTGCATCGGTGTAACAAATATGTAAACGATGTTGCATGGAATTTCATGAATTCGGACTAAGCTACCGCAGTGTTTCGACTTTCAAAGCATTGTTTCGGTTGTAAAGAGAATGAACGAATTAGAAAGCAAAGTTAACAGATAATCCAGAATTGGTTGTTTTGAAAATAATTTCAATTTATTATCAAACTTTTGTCTTTGCACATATATTTATTTGTGGCTTTAAACAAAAACATGGTAACTCCTGTTTCTTGTATACGATTTAAAATGCTTTAATTATCACGAAAGTTTCGAAAACAACATTGTTAATTGAATCGTAATTAGTTCATCCGTGAAATTTATAAAGAAAATATAAAATTTATATATACTTTATTTATTCATAGATACTTTCCTGGTAAAGTAACTTTATCAGGAATTTATAGATTTTAAATATTTTTAAATAAATGTATTAAAGTATATTTAATTATTAATTTAATGTTGTACATATATTATACGTATTTCAGTAGAACGATGATGTTATAATGAATAAATTAATTGTAGATAAAATTTCATTCAATAAATTAAAAGTCATTTTGTATAATTAATAAAGTTTTAATATAAAAGAATCATTAACATCTTACAGAACGAAGTTTATTACAAGAAAATAAATAAACGCTACATTTTTAATTCATAAACGATTTTTATGTATATAAATAAAAATGCGAGTTTTGGATGGAGTCAAAATTTCTATTTCTGAAGCTAATTTTCATGAAATCAGACACTTTCGTTAACAAATAGTCATCTCGATAAAATATTAATTTTTTCTTTCCTGAGTATTTCACTTTTTTAATCTACTTCTTATAAAATGACGTTAACTTAAAAAAAAGAAAATTTTAATAATTTTTAAATTCATTCAAATTGTTCATCATAAACTATATGAAATGCAGAATCAGCACAAACACAAAGGAAGCGGCATAATAAAAAGTTGAACCTTTATTTAAAAATCTGAATGTACTAATATAGTTGAGAGGAAAGTTATTATTTGAAGTGTCAAGCAGGGTGTAGCTAGTGAAAAAAATGAATCTTGATAAATATCAGCGGGGAAAGCAAAAAAAAACGAAGATGATTATTATGTATAAATACGGCTCTGTTTCACAAAGTGACATTTGTCTGAGACACGAAAAATACAAAAAATAACACAGTATCTTACGGACAAACAAATGAAATCTGGAAGTCTATGTGCATGAAACGAACATGGGCGTTAATATTATTTCCAGTTAACAAACAATGATCTGATAAAAAGCATCATAATGTCAAGCATCATAGCAATGAAAACCTCACTAGTCACCTCAAAATGAGTTTCACAGTAAATTTTAATACATTCCAACCAGACATTTAAAGTTGGTGCATAAGAGTAATGTAAACAATAATATAATAAGAATCCCAGAATAGCTTTGTTTCTTCCAAATGCTTAAGAAGACAATGTACTCTTTTCCACAAAAGTCGAGCCGTATTGTGTGTATTCTTCTATTAAAAAACACGTCGTTTATAAGTGCGCCTACAATTTCATAAACGAATAATATTAAATGTTGCATATGTTAATTATTATGTTTTTATGCATATGGCATATATTCTTTATATAATTTAATGCATAAATATATTTATGAAAAATAAATGATTTAAAACGTTTGACTTTGTCAAAACAAAGTTTATTTTTATGAATAATTTTCGCTGAGTTATAGCTTTGACTTGAAGTCATTTCGAGTTATCGTTAACATCAAAGTAACGTTTTTATGTTTTTTGCCGATAATTGATATTTTTAATGTTCCTGGGGCGACTTTTATGAACAGTTTGGCGTAAAAAGTGAAAATTAGTGTATGCATACGCGTCAAAGCTTGAGCAGATTTAAGTGATTTCGTCGACGAGGATGATCTTTTTTTTTTCATTTTCGTATTTCAACGCATTCCAACAATGTTGATGTTTTGTGGGTTTGCACGTGGAGTGTTTGCGAACAAAGTTTCGTTGTTTGTCTTACCTGAAAACTGATGTTCCAAGATCTTCGCGATACCACAATACAAGATGTACTGAGTCTTTTTCGTCGGCGGTTGATATGTCGCAGGGAAGATACGCGGAGTCTCCAGCCAGCGCCACAATATGCGACATAGGTACTGAACAGAACAGAAAAAAAAGTATTGTTAAAACTTTGGATATTTAAAAGTTTTGTGAGTATAAAGGAAAGTTGATTTCAGAAATCGATTTTATGGAAATAGCAGAAAGTGCGCACCAATAACGTTAGTTGTACCGTATCAAAGAAGTATAATTTCAGTTTTATAGTTTTTTTTTTCTCAAAAATTGAAATTGAGAAAAGTCTGGATCTAATTTTAATATAAATAAATATGATTTAAGTTTTCTCATTATTGTGTGGTTTAATGGTACATAGCACCATGAAGTGATATGTTATGACATTGTTTTTATAGAAAGAGTAGTTAATTGTAGGGATACGCTGGAATTAGCTACTTTCCCTGCAGAAAACTACAAAATATTATAAAAGAAACTTAATAAAAAAAAGTGTTTATACAACATTAAACAATGAAATAAAAATTAGTATGCATGTTAACAAACAAGTATTTGTAAGTCACACAATCCATACACATTAAACCCATTTTGATGACTATTGCATACGGGTACGGAGTGGGGGTTGTAAAACTAGACTTGTAAACAAACAAACAGACTGTTTTCGATTAGAGTCATTGGCCTAAAATTTGCGAATAGTGGCTCGACTTTAATTAGCACACTCCGGCAGTCGCCTAAATGATCACGGAACCACGAAAACCTGATCAGAGTGGCTGACTGCGAAAATCGAACATGCTACGTTTGTAAAAACCACTTGTATGCCTTGTTCAGTTATATGCACGTTCAAAGTATGCATATATAGACTACCATAATTATGATTAGAGTATACTTCGTGAGCTTATAACAATCATTCCATATTGCTGTTATTATTATATTGCTTTATATTAAATAACATATTTAAGTTCTCATATAAGCATATATATGGACATAAAAGCTTCATTCTAGTTTGCTATAGTAGGGTAAGAGCACCAGTAAATGACCGCCTAACAAATAGTTCCAGTAAATGATCAACGATTTAAATGATATTGTCTATCTTCTTTACTCCAATGTAACGGTTATTTACTGGTACTAGATTACGTACTGATGGCTTTTCGCTATATCTAAACGTTTTTATTGTGCGTGAAAAACATACTATAATATTGATAATGTTATATCAATTTTGGGAACAACATCAAAATTATGAAAATATAAAATATTATATTGTTTGAGAGTCGAATAATAAATAATATAATACAAAGTTTACTATAATGATAATATGTAGATTTGAATAAAGGCAATAAATAAATGCTTGCAAAACGAGTCGAATCTTCACAAGAGATGGCCTTCAATCTGAATATCTTAAAATCACATAAATTCGGTAGGTGCCTTTGTAGTCTGGCGATGCCGACAGCTTTAGAGGCAAACAGAAGCATGTGTCCTAAACATACATATCATTAATCGGCCAATCTCTCGCTTTCGTGTTCCCGCATAAATAACATGACATACGATATACTGGCTCACGCACTCATATTGCTCATATTGCATCCGTCACTCTGCCGCGTGACACATGAAGAAGCATTTTGATATGTAGTGAAACTCGTATAATATATAATATCGTGTTTCGAAACGAAGCGAAACAATTTAGTAACACACCTAGTAATACGAAAGACAAACAATGTCGTGATGGATCGCACAGTCGTGATTTTCTCTGTTACAATCCCATTATTAATGCGAATTATCGATACAAAATGTCCAATGTCGGCAGACTTGGCATTTTCCTCGACCAAAATGAAAAATGCGAGCAATTTGTACGATGTCGTACAACAAAATCTATTGTACGACATATTTATGCGCTTAATTACGAAATTTTATAAAAATGTCACGCGAATCGACGCGGAATATTTCACGTTCAAATCAGCTTCATTTTGGGATATCGGGTATTTAATATTCTATATGTAACGTTCTCCGTTCAATGAGTGCTACGAGCAAAAAATGCACGATTACAAATTGCACCGCATTCCAAATAAACCGCAATAAAGGGGATGTAAAATTTTAATTTACAAAAGTATAATTGCATAAATTATGTAAAATAAAAATGTACATTATTATAATTAGAACTCATTTACTCAGCTTATACTTTTGTAGTTTCAGTCGTTCGTTGATTTCATCATTTGTTTTTTTTTCATGTTTTTGTTGTTTTATATTTCTTCTATCGAAAGAAAAAATTGTCGTACATTTGCAATGAAGTAAACTTCGTCGAATTAAGTAGATTACAATGAAACATGTGCTTCCATTGCGGCGAATTTAGTTGCTAAACTGCATTTTGCAAAAGAATATGTTCTACAACTTTTCTCAAATTTCAATTTCAATTGCATAATATCTTTGCATATAATTTATAAATGTATAAGCTAATCATACATTTTTTTATTAATTCAATATATTTCAATAACTTTAACTTAATAACTAAGTATCCTATAATTTATTTAAGATGAATATACATCAAGTATGATTAAATATCTAGTAATCGAATAAACTGCATAAAAGTCAAAACATTCTGTTAATTTATTGTTATCTAGAGAAGTCTCGAAAATGTTCTTTTCAGGTACTGTGTGAGATACTATTCAAATGGGAATTTATCCAGAAAGTAATCTAGGAAACTGTCTGGTAAATATCTGACAGACGTCTGACTAAATAGTCTAGTAAACTCCTGACGTTAGGGCTATATTGAAGGAACAAAATGCTGAGTATCATGAACCCAGCATAAACTTATTATTCTGGAAAAAGTAAATTAATTTAAAGGAAAATATTCTTTTGTTTAAAATCTGTTTTTCTTTATTATTTTATATAACATTATTTTTTAATTTATTTAAAATTGTACAAAGAAACATTATTGTTTTACTAATATTTAACTATTATTTATTATTTAATATAACATTTAGATTTATGATATTTTCTTGATTTTAAAAGCTTCTTTATTATTTTATAAACTTTCTTTATTATTTTATAACTCAAAAATATATTGTTCTTAATTAATTATCCTTAAAAGAAAATCCTATGTTTTTCATTTTTTAATATACTTTTGAGCATTTTTATTTTATGTTATTTATTTTGCTATTGTATATTTATTTTATACAGTCGACGAAATTGTCATATTGCAAATAATAAGCAACGTTTGCGTCGCATTGCATAATTTTAACTTATGTTTTACTTTTTCGTTGTATTATGTTCTAGCTCGATATTCACAAAAACGTTGTAAGATAAAGAAAATACGTCTTATTTTTTACGACTCTTAACGGGACGTTTGGGATGTCGGAAAAAGCCAATCATCTATTTGTAGATGTTGTCAGTACTATTTCTTGCACAACATCTATTTTATTACTTAATTGGTGCTTTATATGTTCACATCAATACATATCTACAGATAATAAAGTATAAGTCCCGAAGGTTCAAGTGAATGCATTTTTCAGTCACTCTGTCTAGAATAAAATCTGACCCATATCAGATTGACAATTTAGAGTTTGTCTGTGTAATTATATTATTCACTCGAGAGATCATAACGCATCTATAGTTTATTGTTATTCCTCTCAAGTAAAATTCTCACAGTTTGTGAGGACAAGTCGCAATAGAATAATGTGAGTAATTATTGCGCATATGTAACTGTTTTCATGAATAAACATAATATTACAAACAAATTCAGAAGATAAATCTTAAGCGATTTATTCTACTATCCAAATACACTAATTTTACATGCTCATTTTATTCTTTTGTAAAAAAATTTATAGTGTATACGTTCAACAAAAAAATTAAAATTCCAAACAAAGTAAATGCATATTATTGCATTTTATAAGGCTATTATGCAAAACCTATTTTGCAAGTATACATTGATTTCATTTTACTAGTTTCATATCAGTGGACAAGAATGATACTACAATAACACGTAATTGCAATTGGTTCGTATCGAAGAGTACAAGAAAATGTATTTTAAGCCTAAACGTTTACCAGTAAAATCCGTAATAATATGCATTTGTAAATTGCCAAAGAAAAAAAATGAAAATAAAAATATCTGTAGAATGCACATTTTGAAAAGGATATGCCATGGATTACATTTATGTGATACTCGTGCCAAGCATAACCGCATTGTTTTGCTATGGTATGCATTATCTCTTCAAACAATTCTGATCTTGATTATTTTAAGTATAGTCATGGCAGATTACGATGACTACATTGTGCCATAACCATTGAAACAAATATTGTGTTGTATTTACTACCCACCAACAATTATTCATTTGCTTAAATCTTCACAGACAGCTTGAATTGATACTTTAGTGGTAAAGTATATAAATGGTAAACTAAAACAACTTAAATTCTTTCTCATCTGAACACTTTTGATACACTTTTTATTTTAGTATGTTAACATACATTAGTATGTTGACGTACTTTTTCTTCTCGGGTGTCGAAGATAATATGAAAAGAAATAATTCTCTTGACTATATGTATATTATTCGAATATTCTTTTAATGAAATACTTATTGCTTGTATTTAATTATTATTATACATTTCAAGTATCTCTTAATTTTATACGTCTTTTTCATAACATATGAAAATTGTATCTCACTTTTATTTTAATTCATCGGACTCGTGATTTTACATATATCTACTTATTGAATGTGAATTTCGATACAAGTATAATTTTTTAAATAACTACCTCAGATTTATTTATATTTAAACACGCTACAAAATAATATATTAATCATGCCTTTGAATTTAGTAAATAATACTTTCCTAGCCTTTAACATAATTATTTATTTCAGTTGCTTTTGCGAATAGTCATAATATTACATTGCTGCATATTATTTAAATTAAAGTGAATATATGATTTATACATTTCAGCATATTCAAATTATTATATAATAGATTTTTGAATATAAACAAATATAACGCAACATACAATTTGATTTCATGTAATTTTCAGTCGTTTTTCACATAGATCAAATTTATTATAAAAAATAAATTATAATTAGCATAAATTTATACATTCTCACTTGTACAAAATAGGACATATATGTATATATGAGCACGTATTTCATATAAATAAGGTAATTAAAATTCGTATTTACGAAATGGAACAGTCTGCGTGATTTGAAATTATAATCACTTTTCTAATATAATTAAATTTCGATCAAAGTAAGAGTTAAACGCGCATTTGTCTTTATAATTTTAAGATCATATCTGAAACTTAATATCTAAATTAACCTGATGATAGTTTAATAAGATCTTTTGACTTTTCTGTGTTTCAATATACAAAATCATTAGTTAAATTAATCACATAAATTACATCGACTGATTGAATATTAAATTCAAAAGTGATTCAAGAACAATTATAATTTACTTTAACTAAGATATTTTTTGCGTTATTTCAAATGTATGAAGAACTTTGTGTTAGATTTTGTGAATTTCACAATTGATCATGAAAAGGCAAGTTGAATAAAGTTCCTTTAAAATAGAAAAAGCAGAAGACAAAAATTTCACTGAATTTCATTCAGAGCGATTTTGTTAGAATCAAAAAATTTCATTTCAAAACTAGAAAGTAAAAAAAACAAAAGAACGTAAGACTTTCGTAAAGTAGTGGATTATGTGTCTGACTTCGTGTCTCGAATGAATTTCACAGCGGGTTTCAATCTTTGTTTTAAAGTGCAATGATTTTTCTTCTTGAAGTACAAAAGGAACGAGTACATGTTAATGTTTCGTTGCCATTTCCAATGCATTAAACGCGATTAGATGGAATAATATAATGTCAAGTATATTTGTTCCTTTATTAAATCAAGGTTTCATTGAATTCTGATAACAATTCGATCCCTATCAAATTTAATTTCTTCTTTTTATTGAATATCCTACATTTCTGGGGGTCTTTTGTTGTATCGCAAATGTAAAAGCGAGGTTTCGTTCTCATAACGGCTTCACATAAAACCGTAGCGTGTGGATAAAAAGATAGAAAATTAAACCCATATACTGCTTATTAAAAGTCAATCGAAACTTATTGAAATTCAAGCACAAAGGAACATCAAAGCGTTGACGTACTATCGTTTTATAAAATATCGAAGAATTTCATTCTCTGCTTCATTTCCATAATCTTATTTTTCTTTATTTTTAGCAAGTATAGCTACCCATCATGCATTAATAAGTGAGGTATAAGCTTTTATCACTGTCAACGTGCAATTTCGTTATGTTATGTTATAATTATAATATATCTGTGTAAGTAAAAAATATATTTGAAATAAAATTGATATATTGTAATTGAAATTTCATTTTTTTTTCGTTAACCAAAAATTGGTATCTTTTAATGCTAATTTTTCTGTTAATTATTTTATAGATTTGAGAAGGCATTTTTAATATCGATTATAAATAGATATCTATTTATGACAGATTATGATGTATTTAATAAAAAATACATCTTTTTGATAATCAATCAATTGCTTTTTTTTAACAAAAAAGTGAAACTTTAATTAAAACTGTCTGAAAATTAATCAATACTAATTTATTTCAGCATTGTTTGTAAAATTGAAAAAGGTGAAATAATGTATTTATATGAAAGGAACATGTATTTATATTCTGTAATAATAAGTATTCATGATACAGAATTATTATTTTATAACCTATAAAACTTTATTTTATTTTTCAGTTTATTTTTATAGTATACATTTATTAAATTAACATTTGCATATATCTTATTCAATAAAAAAAATTAATACAAATATTATTGATCATTTCTTATTATAAGTAAGAAGTACTTTTATTGTTCATTATCTGTTATAGTAAGTCATTTTTACTTATAAAAAATTTGGAAATGTATTGTTCATTTAAAAAATGTATATTAAACCAATAATTAAATAGCAATGTAGAAATTCAATTCAAAGCTATAGCTGACATACAGATTTTCACATTAAAATGTTATCTACACTATGAAACGAGAATTATATCTTCAATAAAATACTCGGAAGCGTAAATTACGAATGACATTTGCTTAATAAAACAACGAGAGGAAAACAAGTTGCAATGAAATTGTGTCGATTTCAATGTTTTATTTCCTTTTTTTTCGATCTTTTGTTTTGTTTGTCTCTTTTAATAACAGCACAAGAATATTTTAACAATGAAATATATTTCATTAGTGTAGATACTGCGTAACTTGACAATTTTTAGTACTAAATGTTATTTTTCATTAAATTGATTTTTTTACACCATCAAATGTCTCCAATAAATCGAAAATAAATAGTTTGCGAAATGTTTAACCTATTTGGGTAATTGTCAATTCAAAATAGTTATTGCATATTTAGTGCAGTCACTTTTATATTCCTAACGATAACATTTTATTAAATTCATTATTTCATCATATCGAATACAAAAATACAATTTCAAATAGAAAAGAATAAATAACTTTAATAAAATTTTTTGTAATTTTATAGGAAATTCCCGATCCAAAGACCGAGTCAAAAATTGAACCAATATTTGTACCTTATGCAGATCAAATATCTTGCCGGATTTGGGTAAGTTTTACTTTTTGCAGTGAATATTTACTAAACAAATATAAGAAAATTGTATTTGCAACAATCTTCAACTCACACTATTCGGATTATGCATCTCGTGATTAAAGTTGACAATGCTTCTATACTCAAGAGTTCAATTAATCAATGATGCATCTCACATTACTGATAAAACGAAGGGTTTATTACACTTAAAGTATCACGGAAAGAGAAGAATTTATATGGAACTAAAAGAACATTTTTCACTCTTCGGCTAAAATATATGGAGGTTCACGGTAAACTTTAATCGACAATTAAGACACGACAAATATAAATTTAATAGAAATCCATAAAAATGATTGAAATCAATGTGACGGGAACAATAATCGTGCAAATTTTCGTTTTCATGCATTGTTCAAGGATTTTCAAATTTTTGCGTGAACATATTTTTTACTTCACGAAAAATCCATTAATGTTTAACAAAGTTTTGCATAATTGTATAAAGGAAAAATTAAGACTTCCATCTTGAAATGTAACAGTTGATCTCTAAATTTCTCGTATGATTTTATTTCTAAATACGAATTTTCATTTAACACGGTTATATTTTAAGTCTATATAAATTTGACGTTGAGAATCCATTGTAAAAAGAGACACAAACAAAGAAAAATAATAAAATGCATTTTTGAATGCTTTTTTTAGCGGTTTTCTAGAAAATAAACTGCTAGTTTGAAAAAGTCGAAAACAATAAATAATACTTAACTATAAATAAATACAAGCTTCATGTTAGAACAATGTTAAATCTTATATCAGAATTATAATCACAAAAAACAATGACTATATTGCAAACTAATTTACATTACATCTGTATTTATAATATTTTTTGCCGTCATAAATATACTCCCAACATGTCACATCTAGTGAAAAAAGCTAGTGAGAATGTTCGGTAATTAAAAAATATATACTACTGTCAAATAAAATGTATTTTGTAGGGCTACCTAAATACTGTAACAAAAAGCGTCATTTAAGTACTTTTTGCGGTCACTGAAATCTCGTGCAGTATCTATTTCACGTAAAAAGTGACTGTTCCCATTTTAATCAATTCTCTTTCCACAACGGCTTACCTCGACAAACACAAACGTATAGGATAATTACGTTTATAATGTGCGCTAATTCAAATAAACGAATATAAGCTTGCTTTATAATTACACTTTTTGTGTTGAAATTTAAAAAAAAATTTTTTCGTGCACTGGAGTTTGTATTCAGAGCGATGTTTTTATGCGGTGCACTTTTGGCCGTTCCTTTTTATCCTCATCCGTTGCTTTTGGCGCGCCCAGTCGTTCATGCGGGTACCTTTAGTGGCGCAGGAAAAATGTCAGCAATAAATACGCCCAGCGTATAATATTTGCCAGCGAATTTAGCCGTAACGCAGCTAATATTTTTTTTTCGACCACGATTCAAGCCAAGTCGCTAAAGGGATCGACTTCAACGAAGCCGATGCATTACAAACTTTGCTTCTTTACTAATGCATCTAGGTATTGACGGCACGCGTTGCAACGCTTGGAATTTATTGTTTGTTCTTCTCGATTCGCACGGAACTCGGAGAAATGTCGGAATCTCGATATTTACACCTCGCCTTAACATGCTAGGAATATTGCTTCCGTTAATCGTTATATCGACTTGAGAACAATTCCGCGCAGTCGGAATTTTGATATTGAGGCATTAATAAATTTGTATGTTGTTCGACAACAGTTAAACTTACGCCTTTGCATACATTTTGTTTATTTTCAGGTTTAATAACAAGAAACTATGTTTATTACAGTAATACGCCTAAAATATGCCTTTCTGCTATTCTTATATTCAAAGTAGAAATTATAATCGGAGTCTAAATGTGCTAATAGAAAATGCGTTTTTCATTGATGCATGATGATGATGATACTTCTTATTATATTTTTTTTACTTAAAGTTAAAACAATATATTTTAATTTCCAGAATGAAATATATTAATATAAGTTTTCCAATTAGTTTAATTATAAAAATAGAGAATTTGATTCTAATTTCAAATTTTCTTTACAAAAACCTTTTTTTTTTCATTTTTGCAAGAGTTAAATATTTTCTTTTGAACATTTTCTTAATAGATTTATCAGTGAGATCAGGCTTGTTGCTATACAAATGGAATGTATACTGGCGGTAGTTAAACTTGATAAGAATTCGCGTAAGTTTTGATGAGCGCAACGTAATGGCGGCAAACAGGGGTACGGATGACGTCGTTGAATATAGCTGTGATTACATTGCCAGCTAGATACAGTGATGTTGTGTATTATTTTGTTATTTTTCAGAACCTTTGAGCGACAAAAATAGTATTTTTATTTTTATAACTTCTTGACGACTTAATCATCATATTTTTAGAATGTCTCTTAATTTGAGAAAAGATGTTAATAATTATCTGTTTTTCATCAAACTCGCTCTATTTTTATAAACAAGTTATTTATGTTGTTTGACAGAAAATTTTTATAAAAATATTTAAACAATGAAATCATTATTTGCTTTTAAGTATCACGTTATATAAAAGATTGTTTAAATCGAATATCGTAATCTTTAAATAAATAACAGAGCACTGACGCATTGAAAAATGATATTCCTGATTGAGAACACTTTCATCGATTCACTATTGTTGTTTATCATGAGTTATTTTTATATCATATTGACACATTGATACAAAATAACATATAATATCTTGACATATTTTGAAAAAAGATATGAATCAAAAAGAAGTCTTCTATAAAAACTAGTATACTAGTGTTGATCATTACGGCCGTTGTTAGTAGTATGAAACAGCGATAGTCATCCTTTCCACATTATTGGAATCTTCGTTTTTCATGACCTATATAATACATACTCTAAATAGCAATTTGATTTACTTTTTCATATGGTTTTTAAAAAATAGCTTTTTTCTAATAAAATTTTAAATAGTTTTAGTATTTTTAACTTTTTATTTATATGTAAAAATGTAAAATATTGTTTTTACGTATTCGTTTTAAAAAAGCAATTTTACAGAAATATTGTGATTCAAACTTAACTGATTAAAAATGTTCATTACTTATGGCTTTACTTTCTGAGTGAAGCAAATACAAATCATTCTGACAAGTCAAATTTTTCAACACAAAAATGGCTTTAGTGTGTTTGCGGAGTAAAATTTTTGAATAAAATTCACACGACATTATAGTTACGCGAAAGTATAAATCAGCAATTTAAAATACGGTTCATATATAAAAAAATATCTATACCGTTCGTACATAAACAATATCTGAAATTTTATTAACTATTTAATATTGTTTATAAACAATAATGGAAGTTAAACAATAAAAATACAATAAAATATTTCATTTATCTTTTAAATAAAAAGACAAATTTGGATTTTAAAAAAGATTTTCAAATAAGCTAAAAACAAATCTACACATTATAGAACTTGTTATTACGCATTTATAAAATATACCACATTCTATTAGAAATATCGCAATCCTGTTTAATAATATATTGCCTCGAAAATAAAACAATTGTGCACGCTTAATCATTTGTTAAAACACCCAGAGCTGTTTGCGACAACCAAAAATCTGGTAAGCATCGCAAAAATAACAAAACTCTGCCATAATTCTCACTTAGCAATGGCTAAAAAGTACTTTCCCCAGCTATCTCTACTTAAAACTATGGTCGGCGTTGGTACTTTCTCTTGTGGTGCAAGTGCTTTCCAGCGCCGTTACTCAAGAAACGCGTTATTTATTGCCGCCTTTTCGTTCTAAATATTCCCACCCGACTCATCTTATCTCGAATGACCCTTTTTGTAATTCATTGACCGCAAGTACCCACGTTCGTAAACCTCAGCAACCATATGTAACCACTTGGTCTCGTTATGCCGAACACCTGTGGTCGATTCCGAGTGTCATCTCAAAATTTAAATACTATTTAATTATATCTTTCATTAAGTCGTAGGGTATTCCAATAGTCTCAGCGCATTGTTATTCTTACCTTAATATCGGCAGTTATCTGAAGCGTGAAAGTGCTTAGAATGTCATGCCTGTATTATAAATCCTCATTTTCGGATTATTTACTTGTCAATAATAGTAAATTATTTTTCTTAATATTAAATAATACGTTGGAAATTGTAATATAAATCACGAATGAATCGTTAACGGTAGAATTTTTTGTCAAGAATAAAATGACAAAAAAGTCATCCACCATTGCTAAAGAATAAAAAAAAGGACACAGAACTAAACGAAAGGGGTGAGAAGTAGTGAGCAAAAAAGAGAAACGATTTGAATTGTAGACACTGAGTAACAAAATAGGATGCGACGATGAAGTGCTGAAACAACGAAGTGGTGGGGGGAAGTGCAAGAGTAACGAGAAATGGCGAAGGGTGCGGGTGGAAGAGAAGGCTACGCTCTCTTTATGTATCTATCCACCTCTGTTCTGTATGTTGCTGTCTCTGTCTCGGTCTCTCCCGCTAGAAGGGGTTACGTATGGAGCGGCTCATGCTGCTCAATGGATCGATAGGTGTGCGACCATTATGGTTGTTCTGACATACGCGCGAGCTTTTCACCGGCCTTCCTCCGATTTGTCGGCTTTATTGGACACGGAACCAGTCATGCAAGAGATAATGCACTGCGCTGCCTCAGCTTGGGTGTCTAGAACATCCTGTTGCCCGTCGGATCTTCTTTAAGCAACACTGCATTGCTGCCGGCTGTTTACGAAAACTTTGCGCAAAACACATGTGAAAATTGATTACAAAAATGAAGGAACGATTTGCGAGAAACTTATTGACATGCGTGTAAATGTTAGTTAACGACGTATGTCATAAAGTTGCAAAGTGATAGTAATATAATTGACTAGTTTATTTGAGACAATTTAAGCAGACAAATTTACACAGCCGCCATTTTATATAATGGCGAATAACTTTAAATGTTTGTAAGCTGTATTGATTTTATAATTGCAAGAAATAAATTGTAATGAAAAAGTGGTTTGTTAAAAGTTAGAAAAGTCCATTTTACGTTTCACTATTTAACTACTGAAAAAAATGTAGTCTTTTGAATTCAAAACCAATTTTTTCAGTTCAATTGGCGTGGATAAAATTGCATTTGAAAGCACGACACTCTAAAGAATTTTCGGTTTGTTTGGAAAAACATTTAAATAATACAGTTTTTAGATAGTGTCTCTACGTAATAATAATTTAAATAAAATTTCAGGATAATAGGAAAATAAATATTAAATTAGAAATAATAATGAATGCTTTGCTCTTCAACGGAGTTGGCAAAAACAGTGGGTTTCTCACTTGACAGATGATGTAACAATTAGGAAATAGTCAGAGATAAAATTAATTGCCGAACATAATTTGATCCCGCCAGGATAATGCACGATCGTGCGGTCATGAACGTATTTGCTGTGCTACGTTAAATACGTCAGCTGGAAATTGTACTGCATTTCAGCATCTTCTTTCTATTTATTAGTCCGTGGGTAATATGCGTTCCTCTATATATCGGTGTTTAGACTCTACAACGTATTCTGTGTATTTCAACTTGTCATTACAATTTGGGTCAATATACAGTTAAAAAAATAACCAAAGTAAATATTTATATAAAATCCTATGTACACGGTTTTAAATAGCAAAACCCACTCATATATGATATCTATATAATTCATATGAGTGGCATACATACATTTTCACTCAGAACTGTTTAACAGTTTTAGTTTTATAGGTATCGACAGTTTTTCAAATGTTTGATGTGATTATTTCAGTAAACCTTCAACGTGTGGTGTAATCGTTCAGACAGAAATGTCGATATAACAAATGTATACGACTTATCCGCAACTATTGATTTTAAATTATTGACGTTATATATATATTATACTTAAGAAGCAGAACGTTTTCTGACACTTTTAATCATTTTTACATCAATGAAGTTATTGAAAAACACTGCAGAATCCTGTACTTAATTGTTACTCTTGATTTTTTTCTAATTAAAAGAGGAGTCCAATATTGGATAATACCATTTTGAATTACTGAAGCAAAGGGGACGTATGGAATGCTTATAGATGATGCGAAATTAAGCTATAGATGACAAGTCGTACAAAAATTATAATACGAAATGCTATACCGACAGATATGCGGTATATATTGTAGTCGGTTTAGACCACTTAGACTTCAATAAGGCAGTTTTATGTTTAACTTAATTTATGTTTAATTTAATTTCATATTTCTTCAATATGAAAAATGAGTAGAATTTGTTTATTGAGTGAACCCATTTTTGTAAGCAATCTTAACCTGAAGAATCACCTTAAATATCTAATAATTACATTTTAATATTTTTGTTTCGATTAAAATAAATAGAATTTAATATTACTTCAAATCATCTTTTTCAACACATGTTTAATTTAAAATTGCTTCTGACCTTTCATTGTTTCTGATTATGATTCATAATATTTTTTCCCGAAGTGAACACAGATGGTTTGATTTAAAATATTTTTTTCCAAGATAAAAATAGTCACCTTCCTTATCTCAAAAAGCAGGTTTTTTATATTAATAATTTCTGCTAGAAGGTTTAGTATTATGTTGACTTGAGACCATAAAGGTCTTCGGAGTTTTCGTGACGTGAACGCGTGTAATATCAGTAGTGTTTTTCGAAACGTTTCTCGTGAGTTAATTTTGAAGAAGTTTATTAGATGATCAAATACTTCAACAGGTAATATAATATTAATTATTGATCTTAATTAATTTAAACAATTTAATTATTCAATATTTATTTAATTATATTTCAAAAAATTTTTAAGGTTTGTTGATCTATTTCCATCACAGCTAGGAAGGAGAAAGGGCATGCTGAGTGTTCGCTGTTGGCGGGTATAAGTCCTCTGCGAAAAGGGCTACGGTAAGGAAATTATATAATTTGATTAAAATTGCAATACATTTAAACACATGTGTTCAAATTTAACTTCTTCTTAACGTCTTCTTTTATTTTTCAGATGCAGCATAATACGCTTCAAATCTGTGATCTTGCCAAGTAAGTGACTTTTTACGTTATTTTCGTTTGAGAAAAAAACAATTGAATGTATAGAAGATGCTCAATACCCTCAGTTGCTTTTTTCTCAATATAAAGTATGTTCTAATTAATTTTTTTCACAGAATAATATAATTTTTTGTAGATTTGTAAATTTTGGAGAACACTCGATTAATTTAATTGAATTTTCTCCGAAAAAAATGAACTTCATTTAGGTTTTGAAAGATATCAGGTGGTTTTATAGGAAGTGTTTATAGGAAGATTTATAGAAAGAGGAAGTTATTAGGATGTTTTTAGGAAGTTTTACGGTGGATATTAGGGATTTTTTAGGCAGTTATTAGGTGAATATAGGCAGGTATTAAGCGCTTGTCAGACGGATAAGTATGTATAAAATTCTTAAATGTTACATTAAAATAATAAAAATTTTGTTATTATTTTAATGTAATCGTATGTGTATCTTTTATCATGTTCAAATATTTTTGCTGTATTCGCATTCAGCATACATATGAACTTTTACAAAATATAACAAAAATGATAATTTTTATTATATTCATTGGTAATTTCTGTAAAAAAGTATAATTAACATAGAAAATAACAAAAAGTATAATTTGTGTTATTTTCTATTTTACTGACTATACATTAATTATATGTCTAACCCGATTTTCTAAATATGAAAAAAATGGGCTAAAAATTATAAATATAATTTCATAATTTTTTCATTTTTAGATTGAAAATATTGTACCCCAATATTGTACCCCAATATTGTACCCCAATATTGTACCCCAATATTGCACCCCAATATTGTACCCCAATATTGTACCACA
>JABFPJ010001575.1:0-24598 GCA_022817425.1 Gryon sp. ZL-2020 | reverse complement strand
TAAATTAATCGTTTTATTTATAATATGCTTGAAATTCTGAAAAATTAATAAAAAATGTCACCGATTAGTACATGGATGTAAAAGAAAGCACGAAAACTATTTGAATAATATGCAATATGTTTAAAATGAAGCAAATAACATAATTTTCCCATGATTAAATTACGTTTAATTAACGACAAATTTTTTACGTAATATGTTTACATTTGTAAGTTTCTGATTGGTTTTTCGATTGTGGTTTTGCTAACTTTTATACGAGTTTAGCAAAGCCAGTTATAATTTTTAAAAATGAATAACGACTAATTTTTTTCTTTCGCGACTAATTTACGAATAAAAAGCGATATAATATTAACATAAATACAGTTCAATTAAAAGAAGTGGCATTGCTAACTTCAGGGACGTGTAACAGACAACATCCACGTTCTCTAATTTCGCGCTCTTGTACAATGACACGAACAGTGTTATTGTAATTGCATATATATATATATATTTTATATTCATGTATATACATTCTCGCACGAAGGGTTCCGGTCGTTTTGTCACAATAGTGATGAAAGGCAACGGCGGACGCTTTGAAACCGAGTTGCGAGAGTGTTATAAGCGCGAAAACCCCCGCAATTATGCTGTTTATGTAAGGGCGTGGCTTGCCCGAGACTAATTCCGAGAAAGCGACCGTGCATAACTAAAGACGGCTTATGCGTGGTTACCGCGACAATCAGGACGAAAGTTGTTCGTTTTGGTGTATTTGAAGAACATGATGGATCCTCAGGGATTCGTCATGTTAGCAACTATTGGGAGCCCAGCCAAGGAGCTGACGGCATCATGAAAAAGGGAGTTACGACTCGCGACATGAAATAAAAAAGAATATTATTCGCAGGCTGGAGGACATCTTCCCATTATGCTGTGCTAAATGTCTCGGCAAATTGAGTTCGTGAATTAATGTACCGAATAGGCCCTTCATATTCAAAATAACGACTTCTATGAGGGTATAAAGAATATTAGGTAGTGTTATCAGGACGGCATTTAAATTTTAATTGATGAGATCAAACTTTTACAAAATAAGAGAGCTGATTAGATCCGAAATATTAGGAAAAGTGACTTTCTCGTCCAATTTATATATATTTATTATTTAGTATTGTTAATGATGAGTAATTCAAAAGGATAAAGAACAGAGCTTAAGTTTGGCTTAATTGAAAACCAGTTTCAATACACTTAACTAAGTTTCTAATCTAAATCATACTAGATTAAATTAGTGCGCGTTGCGCGCTCGTTATCCACCGTATCCATAATTTCTTTCAAAAAGTTTCAATAGTTTATCACATTATTTCATAAAGTTGTTCATTCATGCACAAAGTTTATTGACTGATAACGTTTGCAGATTTTTTTGTATCAAAGAAAAGAGTGTTGCCAATTATAACAAAATACTTTATATAAGAAAAAAAATAATTGCCCGTTTTTATGAAACGTAATGAGTTTGTTAAATTTATTAAAAAATACACTACAGTAGAAACTTTACTTTGAATATAAAGACTCAAACATAACTCAATCAAAAAAAATATGATAAAAAGGTACGCTACAATGTTATAATCACAAAAGACTCTTAGACTTAACATAAAATTTCTGTGCATTTTCCAGAATTTCCTGTTAATTTTAAAGGGAAATCGTGACGTCTTTTTTTTTTCAGATTCTATTTTTCAATGAACATATGAATGCCTATTATAAACCTTGAATATATAATTAATTAAACTTAATTGTCTATAATAATAAATAAATGCCAGAATGAATTTGGCCATGCATTATGTGGCCAAAGTAAAAAATTATGAGTCGTAAACAAAACGGTGTAAGTCGATTAATGTAACAATTTAATAATAACTCGCAAAATGTAGCATCTTCGAAATATCCTATAAATTAATTACACCTCGCTAATTCCAAAAACTAGCCAACCTAGTTGAGTCGCCGAAAACAAAGAAACAATTGTAGTTGGTGCAAACCAGTATCGGTCGATTCAAACAACCCTATACTAATTCGTGCTGCGTTACGTGCATTCGGCTATTCACTATTCCGGTAACAAATATTTGTCACAATCGTTTCTAGGTTGACTCCCCGTATTGTTGTTCGCCACATATAAATAAAACGCATTACGCGCAACTACAATTGCGCGTTCATTAAAATTTACACAGCATTTGTTCAAACTCATGATTGGACATCAAAGTCAACAAATTACTCATCGTATGGCTATTATCGCATCAAAGGATGATTGAATCAGTTATTGGATTGTGAATAATGAAAACTAATTGTACGCTTTTGTCGTTGTCTCACGGCACTTTTTAATTGGCTGTGGAATCCTTCTCCTCCCTCCGATTCCTGGGATCGGCCGATGTTTCAGGAAACGCCGTCGACGTTAAGCCCAAACGCGCCGGCCACCACTGGACTAATCATCAATCTCGAATGTCGTGAGCTTAAGCCCAGCTTAAAATTTAATCCACGCGGAGCGCTGTTAGGCCTCCAATGTTAAGCACATTATTTGCAGACAAAACAGCAACGCGTCGTAATCCCTTTATTGGTGCGTTCAATTCTCCACGCTCAATGATTTATTATACAATTTTCCAAGCGCGAAAAAAAAAAAAAAAAGAATTGGTACATTTGGAAAATTCAATTGTTTAACTATACATTTTTCGCGAAATTAATATCACTTTGTAAAACAGTTAAAATGTATAATTGTTTATGCATAATGTCGTTTGATTCAGTTCTTGTTGAAAACATAATTATTCCGGATAATTTATTTTTATAGTTGATGAAGATTCGATGTATAAGCAAAGCAAATTTACCTGTGCGGAAAATTTAAAGTCATTTGAAATATGTGAAAGGTACTATAGAATATGCGGCTATTAATTAAGTAGAGAATTTGAAAGAATCATTCTCACTTGATGATAAGTTCTTTATAATAATAATAATTCAGAATTACTTTGGTCGATGAAAATCACGAATTTGTGATGCAAATGACGCACGCTTTAAGATCAATCGTAGGGGGGTTGTAACGAGGTTCATAAAAATACATTTATGCGTGGTAAAAATGTAATATACATAAGTCCCGGACTTTATCGTTAATAATATTGCTAATTATAAAGAACGGCATTTGAGACCGCGAACTTCCGCTAGAAAATCACAATGCTTCCGAGAGTGTCGATTATACAGCTAATTGGGGACACGAGAGCGCCGGATATAATCAAGTTTTCCGAATAATCGACCGATCATTTTTGCATCGAAATATTATGTAACGAACAATCGGATGGAATAATTGATCAAAGACTAGACTTAAACGGTATTCATTACGCGAGTAATCGTTTTTATATGCTACGTGATATTCAATTGAGATGAGTCCTCAAACTGTTTAGGTCATATTTATAACACAATTAATTTTTATTGCTTTTTTTTACTTTTTTATTCATTTATTTGTTTTTAAGAATAATTGCATAACTAAAGTGGTATAATGCATGTTTATGTAAACATTATTAAATTTGAAAAATGATATTTTCTTTTAAAAAACGTAAATTTAATTAATAACAGTTAATATCGTCGAAAATAAACAGTACATATATAATGTACAAAATAACGTAAAATACATAGAATAAACTAAAGAACATTTTGTACTTAGATTAAAAATGCAACTTAAAAGAACCTTATCCAATTTGACGAGGAAAAACGCCAATCAAGCAACTGGACGTCAAACAGCGAAAATGCAATTAATTAAAGCACTTTCCCCTGGGATTCCCCGAGAGAAGTTAAATTACTTTTTCCAAAACATTATCTTTTGATGTTCATCCATCATTGCGCCTGGTCGACTATTCGGGGGAGTCTGTTTCTTCATAAATCCACCTGTTCTTCTATCTTTCTCCTTCTAATTGACCCCACCCCTTACGTTACGAAACCTAACGATTTATCGCGAAAAAATTGTCCTCTTGGTCCGAACACTTTTTTTCCTCAGCCGAACGACGCGTAATTAATTCACGCGTCCGGATTAATTAATATCGTGCCCCCGTCCACCGCTTGTTTTCATTCTTCTGTGAAACAGCGCGTTTTCGTTCACTCGAACCATTAATTAAGCCGCGATAGAGGGCGCTCGTTAAAAGAAGACTGGACGATAGAACAAAATTTTTTAATTTCTCTCTTTCTCTCTCTCTCTCTCTTTATCTCTCTCTTTCTCTTTCTCACACACCGCTCATAGAGTCGCGCGGCGTCAATTTTGTTCCACACCGTGAAAAACAATAACATTTATTCAAATGAATAGTCCGTTCCGCCGGAAATTGATTTTTTGTTTACCTCTTCGACCGGAACGGAAAGAATGCCGGATTGTTTTGCTTATTGTTCTTCGTTTTGCCATTGGTTTTCGTTTCAATTTCGTCAAATTTGTTGTTTGCTTCTGCCGGCAATTCTACTACACACATTTTACGGTGACTGTTATTGTTAAATAAATACTGCAAACACTATTAGATATTTATTAATACATTTAAACAAGTAACTGTATTTATTAAGATGATAAAATTAATCAATTGATGTTTTGCACAGACACTCATGATCATATAAATCAAGCATAAATTCACTGTTAATACTTCATTCAAATAATTTCAGTTAAAAAAGAAAGAAAAAAAAAAGAAAAAAAAACACTTTTTCGACGAAATTATTGAAATAAAATGTGGCTAATAATAACGTTAGCTGCAAATTCATCAAAAAGACGTAATATTATCATAATAAATCATTCCAAAAAAATGTGCTATATACTTTTGCGTAGAAAAGCAGCTTTTTCGCAACAACGTGGAGTCGTATTCGAAAAAGCTTTTCGCGGTAATACATCGCGCAATGGAGCAATAGTAATCATGATGAACAGTTATGAGCATTCAGAGTTATAATTTGCATTCGCATGAATCGAATGTATTCATGACAAAAACTTTGTTGTACCAACGACCGAATGATGTTTTAATTTTGTATCAAAACCTTCATTTGAAAAGCGACGCGTTACGTTGCGCGCCGTTTAATTCATCGCTGACAACGCGCCTCTTTGCGTTCATAACGCCACACAAAAGAAGCTTCTGTTCTTTGCGCATTCGAATCATTTAAAGCGCAAGGCTATTGAGGTCACTCAACCGTTAATCGATTTGATGTAAAAAAAAGCTTGATCCAACTGTATTACGCTTATACTACTATCTATAAATCTGATGTACAATATCGCGTGTAACTCGTTCACTTTACTTTGTAATCATGTGCAATTATATTTACGCGATCTAAATTTCATATACACATTTTTTACAAAGTTATAATATATATTTATTAAAGGATAAGAATATAAATAAATGGAAAATAGAGTATTAACATTTTGCTCATATATTATCTAAAACGTATACGTTTATATTGTTTTACGCGAGAGAGTTTTTCTATAGAAACATTTATTTCATTTGCATTTTATTCATAATATAACTTTTTTTAACGGAAATGACCAGAAATGTTGTTTTATGAAAAATAATTATTGCATAATTTAATAAATAAATTATTTAAAATACTTTTTTTAACACTTTTGGTTAATTAATAAATATCTATGTAATTATGTGGAATTGTTAAATTGTGATAATGAATGTATTGGCGTTTTGTAATGAACATAAATAAATTGTAAAAATCTATTTTACAATGTATTTTTGTTTTGTAAGCTCCGTAAAGTTGTTATATTTTGATAACACAAAAGTGGTAAATAATTTGTCATAACTAATATAGGTTTCTAATTTCATAATAATTAATGCATCGAATGCATGGCATTTAACTATACATATTGTATGTGACATAATTCTTTTAATCATTTTATGATTATTAATTTGAAAGATAATAATATTCTCACACCATCTCGCATAAAGGATTTAGGATATTTGTAATGCATGGTTATATTTGTCGTTAATTTACATTTAATTATAATATCGTAGCTTTTTAAATGTACGCTACTCAATTCGGCGTAGCAAATAAAATTCCAATTAGCAATAATTTAGTTATACGGTTACCTTCACAGTGTTTTGCACATTTATAATCAAATTATGCAGAATCGTAACATGACTAATTATTCCATAAAGTGTAACATTAATGTTAGACGTCCAACTTTGCACATACCAATTAATAAAGTACAATTTATACATTGTTCGAGAAATTAAATAATAGAATATCGTAATATTTACCGTTTTATATGAAAAATTAATAGTATATATAATTGAAGTGCAAAAACCAACTATGAAATCGTGAATCAAATTATAAATAAAGACGTGGTATGTTCAATTAGATATCTAATCAAATTTTTATGTACAAAAAGTTGATAGGAGTTAAATTATATACATTATATATGTTATAGAGGTTAATTCTGAATTCATGTAAATATGGTTCGCACCATATTTACAAGAATAATTAAAATAAGATTTTACTTTAGATTTAATTTTTAAATTCAGAAAGTTAAATATATTTTTTACGTCATTGTTTTTTATTTTTTATATTTTCATAACCATTGCTTCTGATGCGGTGTTATTATGTTCATTTCTACCTTCTACTAACAATATTATGATAATGTTAAATACTGTAATGTAGTATAATTATTGGAAAAGCATTATAATTATAAAAAATTGTCACATATGACAAATAAACAAAACATAAAATTATATTATTAGTTTTGCTGCATAGAACATACGATACATTTTGTATTACATACATTTCTTTTGTTGCAAAGTCATATTAAGTGACAAGTGTAATAGTTTCCAATATGTTTTTGAAGAAAATCAAAAATATGTTATACTTTGAATACTTACTTTTCTTATTTCTAGTAGTTTTTTTCCCTATTAACGAAGCTTCAAAGGATGAAGGTAAATATTTATAAATACTGTCAATAAACGAGTTTTGTTGTCAACATTTTTTAACCATAAGTAAAAAATTTTCTGTTTTAAAGAAATTCTGTTTTAAAAAACGTATTGAAAACAAAATTAGAAATGTTGACGTCGACGTTTAATTTATACAAGTCGATGACTCAATTATTAAATTAAGCTATAAGTTTCACAAAATTGTGCTTACAAAACTATTATATATTGTTTTACTTTCTCATACATATTATTCAAAATACAAACATACAGTCTTTTATAAAACGAAAATACAAATCTTTTCGTATAACTAACTAACTAAAATATCAAAATTTTTATAGTTTACTTATTTGTAATTTATAATCGTAATATTTGTATATACAATTTTCTTATTACTTTAAGTTATTAGTTTAAGAAGTTTAAGAATACGTTCAAATACAACGCATTTTTAACAAATTAAACGAAGCATTATTGATTTATACTTTAAGTGAAAAAAATGAGTCATTGATTTTTAAAAGGGCCCTAACTCATATTTTCATAGTTTTTGATTAAAAAAATAGTCCCATAATAAAGTTTTATTACTTGCAATCAAAGTCCTTTATTAATTTTATAAATAAGTTGTTTTGTAACATGCAGTTTAGTTTTATAATCTTATGTTGACTATAATAATATTCTTATGTTATCTATTAATATTTTTATTTATTAAATTTTTCAGCCGCTACAAGACTTGCTAGCCGTTATACTAATGGTATTAAAAGTTCAGATATTGTTCGTAATACATAGTACATTGTTTCATTAATACATTGGTCGCAAAAAACATCGTAAAAAATCAATCAAAATGGTTGTTGAGTCAAATAAAGGTTCAATCCTGTTTCGACACGTGAATCACTATTTTTGTTTGTTTGTTTGTGTGTTTTTTTTCTTCGCAAACGTCGTCTTAATACAGTATTGAACAACGTAGTTTAACGTACAGTAGAACAACTTATCTAATACGCCAAACCATTAACGCTTGCAGCGCTCAAAAAGAGCCTAAATAGTGGCAAAAGTTATAAGTTCTCAGTGGAAACACAATTTAAACATTAAATTAAAAAAATACATATATTGCAAATGAGAAATTATTATTTCTTTAACTTTCAAGTTTATTATAAAATGTAAATATTAATTGGATTTCTTATTTACATGAGTAATTACATTTTATCCACTGATTAATGCGACTATGTAGATGGCGTGACCGAGCATTTCAAAGATACTGGGATGGCGTATAGTTTATAATGAGTGCACTTTTGAAATGTGAATAAATGAAATTAACTTACAATAGGAGAATTTTCACACATTCGAATTTACAGAACATTGTGATAATTATTTTGAAAATTAAAATTTGAATGTGATAAATAAAAATTAGTCCATTTCAGTTAGTAGGTATCTTTTCGCAGATATCTTGTCCCACTTATTTTGTCTACAGCTATTTTGTCTGGTTACCGTTAAACTTAGAACATTTTCTTTATTCTAAAGTACACTCGATTGACCAATGTCTGTCCTAATAATGGTTTATTGTAGTAGAGTTATGACAAAGTTCAGAAAATCTGCATTTTCCGTTTTCAAAAAGTGATGTTTTTTTGTGACTTGTTTATATTACTCAAACTTTATTCTAATTTTTTCTACTTCATTTATATCTATTTTTTTATGTCTTTAATTTTTTGTAATTATTATATATCGACGCCTCAGTCGAAGAAGCGGACAGTTAACATTTTTATATGTATTTTACCGTATAAAAATTTGAACTGTCCGTTTCTTCGACTGAGGCGTCGATATATTAACTGTCTTAAATTTATATTTCTATAAAGTTTCTTTTTTATTACTAATTCATCGCGCATTATTACTTCTTCATTCATTGATATTAAAGTAGTTTTTTAATTCTGGTAATATTGTTATTTTTAGGCTATCAACCTCCTATAATGAAACGTAAGATCACATTGCGGTTTAAAGGCTAACGAGACATAATTATTCATTTTTATGGATTAATGTAAAACTAATATTAAGCTATTGTAAAAATTTTAAATGTCAATATATAATTTGCAAAGAAAATATTGTAAAATTAATATTTTGCTACCCAATCAACTAAACTCTAAGGGACTGGAAGCCACTTCAGTGGTTTTTACATATTTCTAAAATTGTTTAATATACGGGCGGTAACAACTATTGCACTGAGCGTAATATGTTATATTTTAAATCATTATTTTAAATCATTTGCCGCATTTATTCTTTTTTTATCATAATTTATACACGGAGTTCAAAAAAAAGCAGGCGTTAGCCTTTGCAGCACGAACGTCTAGGTTTGTAATAAAAATTTAGGAAACAAAACTACAGTCTAGGTTATACGCAAAAACGATTATTTTTTAAAGCACTAGACATTACTTTTTAAAAAGTAATTTGAAACAGACTACCGACTAGCGCATATAAGCTAATGCGTATAGATTGTAGCTCTGGAATTGAAATACATCTTATTTCTAAATTTACCGTAAAAACAATATCGTTGAGCTCATATGCTTGGAAATGTTCATCGTAAATAATATAATCTGTTACACGCACAAACCTGTAAACATCAAATCACTTGCAACACTAGAGTCTAGTGTTGTCAAGAATACGCATTAGCTTATACGCGCTAGTCGGTAGTCTGTTTCAAATTACTTTTTAAAACGTAATGTCTAGTGCTTTAAAAAATAATCGTTTTTGCGTATAACCTAGACTGTAGTTTTGTTTCCTAAATTTTTATTACAAACCTAGACGTTCGTGCTGCAAAGGCACGAACGTCTGCTTTTTTTTGAACTCCGTGTAGCTAAAATACGTATTGTCACGTAAGTACAACTTCAAATTTCTCTTACTATTATTTTAAATATAATAAACAAAACAATATAAACAATATGCAAAAAATAGTTCTTCTTAGTTTCGTTAGTTTTGTTAAACTTGTTAATCTTGCTAGTTTTGTTATAAATTCTTTTTAGTTTCATTAGTTTCGATAGTTTCGTTAGTTACAATGAAAAATGAAAAACGTGGCGCGAACCATAAGCGTTTCTACACTCAGCCATAAAATAAATAAAAAATATTGTGAAGATATCATTAAATTTACCATGTTGCTTAGTAAACATCAGTAATAATGAGGAAACATTGAAAATGACGTTTCTTCCGGTTTATTTTAAGAAACTTTTAGATATAAAATCAGCTCCAAAACCAAACTAATTTTACCTTACCTGTAGGGTATAATTTATCCTCACAATATAATAAGAGTAACTGATAAAAACAACAAATTTAATAATGTACCAGTAAGGGAAAATTTATTTATAACATATATTTATTTTTAATTTAAACTTATTAATTAGAAAAACTCGGGGAATCGATCCCGTGTCTCCAAAGTCTTGGACCGCTGTTTTATCCACTGTACTATTTCATTGTTTATGGAAAAAATCGTATCGGGAAACTTACTCATTCAAATAAAATAACTAATCCAAATTAATTAAAAAATTGCAATAGTATTTGACGATTTCGTTTTTTATAATATGTATAATATTCGATTTGTTTACGACTAAAGTCAGCCGCAAGCTGTCACACGAATAAAGAAGTAAAGTTCTTTTCGTCCATGTTTATCGTGTGAACGTAACTTTAAAAAAATATCTAAAGTAAAATCTTATTTTAATTTAAACCTTATTTAAGTAAAATTGGAAAATATAATAATATATCTAAAATTAATAACTAAAATTTTTCTCAATATAAGGTACTGATATCACTAAATATGGTCAAGTACATTAGCTAACTTTAAACCTTAAAGTAATAAAATACTAAACTCCAAAATTGTTATACTAAAACCTAACAAAAATAAGTAATCAAAAAAATGTTTTCAATATAAAGAACATGCAAAAATTAGATTATATTAGTTTCGTTAGTTTTGTTAATCTTGTTAATCTTGCTAATTGTACAGTTTTACATACTTCTTAGTTTCATTAGTTCCGATAGTTTCGTTAGTGCCGATGAAAAATAAAAAACTTGGCGCGAACCATATTTACATGAATTCAGTATTAACCTCTACAACATATATAACGTAACATGTAAACGTATATGGTTCCCGCCAAGTTTTTTATTTTTCATCGAAACTAACGAAACTTCCCATAAGATTTCCATATCGTTCCCATAAACATCCCATAACCATCATATAAGTATCTCATGAGTATCTCATAAGTATCCCATTACGTTCCCATTAGTATCCCATAAACTTCCCATAAGCTTTCCATATCTTTCCCATAACCATCCCATAAGTACCCCATAAGCCATCTTTTGGCCATATTTTGCTCTCATTACCTGATACTAGTATTGTCTATACTTGGCCATAACTATAGGTTTGGCCATAACTATGTCATAAGAGGCTCATAGATGAGTTGTTATGTTGTTAAGATCATTTGAATGGTACAATTTGTCGTATGATAATGATTGTTCAAAGCATATGATTGACCATGTTTGATAACTATAATTTGGCCATTTCTTGGCCTTATTGTCTGTAATTCATGAGAAGTTGGCCTTAGCTCAACCTTAATATGTACATAAATGTGTTATGTTTGTATTAACACTGTAATTATGTTACATCTTTCTATGTAACAATGATGTATCAGTCTGAAATACAAGACAAGTACCGATCATTATAGATAGCCATGATTAGGCCATTTTTGGCCTAATTATCTACTATTTCTGATAAGGTGGGCTCAATTGGGCCTGGAGAGGTTCATAAATGTATTATATTTGTATTATAACTATAATTATGCTACATATTATCGTATAACATTAATGTATTACTCTCAATTACTCGTCCGGACAGTGAACATGAAGAAGAAGTAAAAGAAGAAAGAGAAAAAGAATAAGAAGAAAACGACGTTTCTTAATTTGCGCGAAAAACGGCGATTTTTGGTTTTGGTTTTGATGTTAATATCTCGCAAAGGGATGGACGAATTTGAAATTTATTTTTTTATTTTCTTCAGGTCGATGATGGCAACAATATTATAGCAAAAAAAACTGGAATTTTGTTGCTATTGTTGCTTTTTTTGTATGTTGAAAAACGGCATTTTTTCGTTTCTGAAAAGAGACACGGTAGTGCTGACCGCACAAAAAAACTTGTAATTCTATTAGTCTTAATTCAATTAGAATAAAATTGAAAATCCTAAACTAAAAAAAGTGTGTACAGAAAAAGAATGTAGATTAACAAAAAATGATCAAAAAAGCTTTTTCATTAAAAATAAATAATTAATTATCAAATGCTGTGTTAACTATGTGTAGCAATGATAATATTACTAACATTTCATTAATTAAAAAATTTGCCAATCTGTATCCAGCGTCATTGATTAACGTTGAAAACGATTTGTGATTATTCGATGTGAAACGTCATTGCAAGTCAGCCAACAGTACTAAAATAATACGTGGGATTAATCACGAATTATAATCAAATTATCAAGTCCCTTGGATCTTGGGACGGGTTTCATTAAGCGCCCCAAAACCGGTACGTCAATAGTGCCCCCGTCTACATGACTTTGTAAACAATGACGATGACTGCGAAACCATCAATATTATCGTGCGTGTAATGTTATCCGGCAGATCGGCGGCGAACATGTGTATATTTCTCCTAACTAATTCGGTCGTTTCGAGATACATCCGGTGGTTGGGTCGGTGGCAAGAGTTCTCCCCTATATATACGATCGGACCGTTTCCAAGCTGCAATTTAATGCTCGCGCCTACGGCGTCCATTCGGGCCAGCCTCCTTCCGACACCGCCATTGGACACAAGTCCTTTTAATTCATCGTCAAACTTCGGAAAGTCGCTATCTCGATAATATTGCCCCTGGGACCATTCCCGTTCCCCAAGAATCCAAAAGCTCCAATTCTTCGTTTTTCGACCAAAAAATAATTGAAACCTTTCCAAGAGTTATAGGCAAGGCTCGTAACTCTTTTTAACTAATTTCAACCAACATTTTTGCCAATTTCATAAAAAATATACATATCTTTCAAATTCTATATTGTGAGAACAAATCTTAGCAGACTCAAAATGAATTTGCTTCCTACATCATATAGATAATATTACAAATTTTATAATTTGTAATATTTTTTGGAAAAAACATGTTACACATTTTTGGGGAGAATGTGTTTGAGAATATTTATTAAAAGCAGAAAAACATGTTGACATCTTAAATAACAGTTTCTAAATTTGGTCTGTGATGCAGAAAAAGGAACGTTGACAATGACGTATTCATGTCGCGTTAAGTCCTATTGTGCTTATCATAATTAAAGGTGGTTCAAAAAACTGGGGGAAAAAATAAACAAACGAAAGTGCGCAAAGCGTTACAAAGCACGCGCAGAAGCCTCGACAATGAATTGCAAAAGCGCGCAATGAATTTCGCCGGAAGTGCAGCACCGGCGACAGCAGCGGCGGCATGTCGTCGCACGCGTCTTTTTTTCCGCGACCGAGGCTTGCGGCGGCAAAAACGAACAACATCGCCCGCGATCTGGCGACCGGCCTAGTCTCTGCATTATCTCTGTCTCCGAGTCTAAAAGCCTGCCTCAAAATAGACTTTTCCTTTGCATTCCGTGTGCGGAAATCGGAGAAACTGTATTTTTCTGTGCACACACATGAGTCCAATCGAGTACGATCCAACATTATTCCACTTTTTTTCTGCTACCAAATCTCCCCCCCCCCCCCAGTGTCTGCTGCATCTTTGCTTTACTATTTCCACGGCTCTTTACATTTTTCTATTTCGAGGACTCACGTCGTACTATTTTATGAGGAAATAAACGTTTTATATTCTTGTGAAAGATCAAATATTTTTCAAAAAAAATGTACAATTAAAACAAAAATATACCCTTTTGTTTATTAAAAGGGATTTTAAATCAAAATATTAATAATGAATAGATGTTTCAAAAGAAGTATAATTTCATATTTTAATTGAATAACAATAATCGAAAAAGATACGTACACTGCCAGGTACTTCCAATTACCCGCTAAATGTTCATTGTATATGAGTATTCATAATACGCATATTAACATTACAACAGCAGTATTGCAATCAGATATATTAACAAATCCAATACACAATCAAATCTACATTTTATCAGTGACATATACTTGAACATACTAATGAAATATATTTACCTTTAATTTCGTGATTAAATTTTAAAATTAAATCATCGAACAAACATGCATTTGTATTATGTATATGTGTTGTATATTTGTATTTGTATTATGTGTATACATTGTATACACAGATAACACACTGTGTGTATTTTAGTCCAATTATATCATTATTTATGAAATATGTAATGTACTTTGATGTATTTTTTCTGGACTTAAAATCAAAGAATTTTTTGTTCTTCAATTTTTGTTATGGGATACTTTTTCCCTATGAAATCAATCCCCGACGCCCTTTGAGATTTAGACCATCTTGTCGAAAATGCGTGACCGTCATTCGATGTCAGGCAATGTTCTAATTTCGGGCGTATCAATCTCATCGGTCGCGATATTGGGATCCTCGCCCTCTTATCGGCCCCGGGTCATCCACCATCGATTCGTCAAATCTGATTGCATAACGTCAGTTATCACGATGACAAATGCTTCGATGTAATCCGACATTTTATGATTTACCTCAATTGATACTCTCAATTCAATTTTATCAGATGATGCACAAATATACACGGTTTCAAGTTATGTTTCATTTGGAATATTTTATTTCTTGCATGTATTTATATACCTTATATAAAAAGCTTAATAAATAATAATAATTTTTTACATTATTTTGCAAAATTAGATTAACTCTATATTAATATAAATAAATACTCTATTATAATGAATGAATATTACATACATTTAAAACTTGACATTATAAAAAGACATGAAAATTTTTATGACAAACATCTGTCAATTAATTTCACCGTAAATTTAAAATTTCGATTGTAAAATTAAAATAAAAATTTTTCTTTCATAGCATCATAACCTCATAATCTTAATCAATAAATGGAGAATTAATTATATAATAGTAATTGAAAGAAAAGTATACAATACGACATGCATTTAATGTGTATTGTGATTTTACAATACGAATTTACTTTCAATTTTTTTATTGTTCATTTCAATGGGACATATTAATTTTTTAATAAAATAGTCTGTAAAACTTCCCTAGAAAAAATTGAAATTGCGTTGTGTGGTCCTGATCAGGAAACCACAGTACCTAATCAGCCTATAAATACATTTTCAAATTAGGATTGTATGTGTGTAACGGTTGAAATTGAAATGGTGTTTTAAAGAAGATTTGAACATACGTCTTTCTAATCAGTAAGCAAAGCCTCTAACTACAAAACCATCAACATCATAGCTAAGATTTTCTACCTACACTGAGGCAAAAAATAAGCCAATTTTGCCAACCGATAGTCGGCGAAATCTGCTTACCGGCGGGTAAGCAAATTTGACTTACTCAATTCGACCATTTCAGCCTACCTGATCGTGCCTTTGTTAAATGAGAAATAGTGAAAGTTTTCAGTTCGCGCACAATTATAAAAAGTTATAAGTTCTGAAAATAATGGATGATTTTGTATCAAGTGATTCCAGTATATTGATCCAAATATTGATATTCGAGATAAAAAGAAATATTTTCCAAACACAGTTGCTGCGGAGAAAATTAAATCAACAAATTATATAAAAATTAATCAAACGTCGTATAAAATTAATTCAGTTTTATTATTAGAAATAGGCGTAGATGATTCGTTGTCATTTAGAAAAATTTGTAACATTTTTATAAAACAAAAAGAAGTGTTTTTATTAATGCAACCACTCGTTGTAATTTACTTCGATGAGCATATATTTGCGTACAAAGTTGAAGCGTATGGCGAATGTACGATTAAAAATGTCAAAAACATGATTGATTTTCATGAATGTAATTATCTCGAAAAAGAATCTGTTATAATCACGAAATATATTGTTTAAAATCAATACTTGTGTAATTAAATAATAATATCTTATATAATATTATACAGTAATTTAAATACATAATAATCCATTTACAAATACAAAAATAATAATATTCTATTTTTACTACAATCATAATTTTAATTGTTCAATCATTCATAAATTAATAATAAATAAGTCAAAAAAATAATAAGAAAGGTTAGTTTGCATAAAAAAGAATGTAAAATTTTTGCATAAAACGCAGAAGTTCTGTTTATCGCCGGTAAGCGAAAACAGCTTACCTATAACCTGTCAATTTAGCTTACTATGCGTTGCTTGACAGAGTAAGCCAAAATTGCTTGACCGGTCAGTTAAATTGGCTTATTTTTTCCTCAGTGTACTTATACATTGACTAGGTTGTGATTGTAATGTAACTAACGCCATCAGGGTATCCTAATAAGAACAGGTCATTCTTGTGTCATGGCTATATCAGATATAGTCCTAATCAGGTTCTTACAAGGCAAACCATATGGTATTCCTGAGTATTACCATAACAATGCCTAGCGTTACACACATTGCGTTACCTTATCAGAATGTTGCATCTGCACCTGAACAAGATGTCACATTTCATGTGACACTGCATCATGTAACACAAATTATTATATTATGTAACTATTCTGTAATTACGTTTATAATATCTACTGGTTTGTAGTGTACAATATAAAAGGTTTTTCAATTTAATGGTTAATTGACTTTATTAATTAATGCTATAATTACATAATAATTAGTAATTATAATAAGACATTGTAAAAAGAAAATTATTATTTACGTTTACCTCTTTCACACTATAACATAAAAATGATTAATCCTTTTAACTTCATTATCAACAAATTTTAAAAAGTAATATGCTATTCCAGTATTTTATTAAAATTAGAGATATTAAATGTGGCTATACATTATAGTTAATTTTAAGCGGAATTAAAAGGTTTCAGCGGACAAAGATTTCGTTTACTTTAACTTAGAACTTATGATACAAAAAGATTTTTTACTTCAGCACGAAACACCAGATCGTCTCAAGAATGCTAATGTTTCGTTCAATTTTATCAATGATTCATTTCTGAACATTTCAACGTGAAACGTGTGCTGATTTTGAAATGAACTTTTTTTGTTATATGAAAAAGTCTCATTATCCGTATAAAAATAATGTCATCTACTTATTAAATTTACACAACAAAAATTCATTAGAGTTAATTAATAAAATTATTTGATACTTTCGAAATGTGAAAAAGTGAAGAATTTACTCAATATAAATGGATATTTACTAGTTTTGAATGAATTCTGACTTTTAAAAATACTAAATTGTATAGTGGATAGTTATTTCCAGAGATGGACAAGACCATGTTTTAATTGAATTACAATTATAATAAAAATGTATGAAAATAGTAAATTGTTAAATTTTAAATTTATATAATCATCTTACAAAAAAGTATTTGCATGACTAACGCTGAAAATTGCAATCGATATTGTTGAAAAATTAAAAAAAAATAATTTTAATTCTATAAAAATAATGCAAAAGTAATTTAATTTTAATTAACCATTAATTTGATTTATAAATTTCTCAGTTATTCTTAGAATTTACAAGCATTATTATATTTTTCACATTTAGTATAAGTAATTGAGTAATTACATTTGGCCATTTCTGGTTATTTCTGCATAAATGAACATGATTTTAATTACAGAAAATTACACTGAGGCGAATTTAATCTTAAGTAATAGTATGAATATGATGAACTATTAAGATGTTTTGAATAAATGTCATAACTTTTGTTTTAAAAAATCATAATCAAATGTTTAATACAAGTTTTACGGTGAATACAAATCTACGTTTGCTTAATTTTTTTTTCTAATTGCTACAAGAAATTGCTATGCTTTTAAAGTAAATATTCTTCTTACTTATGTTATATTTCTACTTTTTATACATAGTAATTTTTATGTATGTGAAAATATGATATTAATTTGCATTAAAAATTAGTATGTAAATCTTACCACATGTTTTAAGTAATCGAAGGAAGATTTATTAAACGAACACAAGTTTCTCGTAAGCACACTTTATCACTTCGATTAGTATATAAACACCATCTTGAACGTAATTCATATATGAATTATATATAATGTTGCGTTACGTTCTATCTGTCTTTGTCGTTTGATAATATGAATTTTAGTTTATGGAATACAAAAAAATAGATATTGGGCAGAGTAATTAAAAACTCATTCAAAATTAAAACATTCACAAAGAAAAGAGGAAAAGAGAAAAAAAATTAGTCTTTACAAATATAATAAATTTTCGACTTTTTAATTTTATTATTCTTTTACTATAAAACGTAGTAATATTTTGACTAATTTGGATAAAAATGTAAGCAGCCTAAATGTATCTTTTACAATAATATTACAATGTTTAATAAACAATATTACAATGTTTTTTTTTATTTTGTTGCTAAAGTTACATAAACTAATAACTCTGTGTATCCATTTGTTTACAACTTGGAGGCGCCATCTGCACGTCACTTTCGATATTAACGTTCCAGAAACGGCATTCCGGACGCAGTTAGCAGATTTTCGGAGGATTTATACCTCTCGCGAAGTCAATTTGCCGGGTCCCCTAATTTAGCGGACTGGAGGGATCAAATTTATTGCCACCACTCGGTGTATTTATGTGACCTCACAACAAAAGGTCACGCACTTTACCATTTTTGACAGAATCTCAAAGAAAACTATGCCGCAAAAAACATTTTTCACAATCACACATTTATTTGTACAAATGTCAAAACTAATCGTGTATTATTCATGCACAGGGACCACCCGTGAAGAAGTAAAATGGTATATCGTGAAAAAGGAAATAATAAAAGAATAACAAAAAAATCGCAGCTGTATTTCGCTATCATTTTGTAATGTAGAGATAATAATAGCATTGCGGAAGTAAGAAAAGTGAGAAGGGAAGAGACATATGATGGATTACCGCGTTTTCAGCTACTGTTTGAAAGTGGCGTCCTCTTAAACTCGCATCCAAAAGCTCATGTGTCACTTATATCATGACGAATCACGTCTCTTTCTATTATTGATCTTTGGATTGTATTCTTCGATATATACTATCAAATACCTTCAATAATAATTGATTTATCAATGTATCATTATTTTACGTTAAGAAAAATTGACATACATTTTTTGTCAATCTCCAAAATAATCATCTATAAACAAATAGATAATCTAACAATGAAGCAGATGTTTATTAGACAGTGATTATATTTTCTAATAAATAAGAAATTAAAAAAAATTCCTTTTTATATGGAATTGTATGTTCTAATTAAGAAATTAATATATAAAAATGACATAATATGACTTTAATAATGTCATAAAAAGGAATGAAAAAGTTAACATCAATCATAATATAAAGTGACCAGCATATATTTCAATATCATTGAGTATTAATGTCACAAAAAGAGACTTTCTCCGAAAAACCAAGAGACGTGTGTATTAAGAGCAACAATATTTCAGTGTCAAAAGAATGTATCTTCGTATTTATATTATATGTCTAATATATCCGTAAGTGTTAAGATTAGGGTGATACGGATGGCTGAATTAACAATCTCGTTTGTAGATGGTACAAACGACGTCTTTCTTATTAAGATTTATGTTGCGATCATAAATTGTAATTGCAATCAAAATGAAAGATGTCGCTTGTAATTAATTATTTTAGGGTGACTTGTAAAAAGAAAAGAAAGAAAATAACGTAACATTTCATTTAAGCAATTTTTTTTTCAAGGCCAACGTGTATAAATCTCAGGGATTTAAGTGTAAAACTAGCCAACAAACTTTGTTTTCATACATGACAAATATCATGTAGTAATGTTTATAAACACACTTTTATTCGTAATTAAACATTGTCATGTATACATTTTTTATATTGCTTATCCTTTTGTTAATCTCAATTTTATCATCAACGTCATTTACTCTTTTCATAAGACTTGTGCATTTTAATATCGCATATATTGCGCAGTTTATCTTTACTGTATACAAAAACTTGTAATATTAAAATATTTTTTTGTATTATTAATTAAATTCTTAACATTTTAATGAAGCATTTCTATGCGTAGTTAGGTTATTTCTGCGTGCATATTCTCAACTGACAATTTCCGAAGCATTGTCGCGAGAAACTGACGCGTCCGCTTGTCACGACTATTACTGTCAGCGTCAAAATCACGCATTAACGTGATACCCGCGAAAAGCAAAACAAAATCCAATTTGAATATACATGGGGGCTTCTCGGTCCCAATTATAATTGATGCCGAGAGAATGGATGCGCGCGCAACGGACTCCCCACTGTGAAGGCATTGCAATGACGAAGGGATAAGAGAGGCAATGCGGGGTATCTCCAGCGTTGCACGACCCTGGGGGAGAAATTGAGATTGACAGTTAATTTCGGCCGTCGGCGTACAGTCGTTTTGATTCCAAGCGTGTCACCCCCCGAAATTTTGCCAGCCACCGAATTGGCCTTCCGCGCGAGCGGAAGTGCGTTGTCACCCTTCTCCCTCTCTGGTCTTCTTTCAATCCGGAGACCCCCGAGCTTCGATCCCAACATTTTGACATACGATTGTCTCGAGGTTTTGGCCCCGCGCTTTGTTGACCCTCTAAAACCTGACTTGCATTTCACGACGATTCCATTTCCACGATGATTAATCGTGTTTACCTAGGAGACGTGGTCTCTCTTTATTAAGAGCTTGCGCTTTTATGCGCTGACAGTGACCTTTGACATCTTTGTCAATTGATACAATCATTATTTTCAACTCATATATATCTCATTAAACATTCTATATTTTTTAAATCTTTTATAAGAATGAAATATTGATTTTACTGAATATTAAGCAATATTTTGATTGGAACAAATATTCATTTATGTACATCTGTTGTTTAATCTAACAATATGGTATATTTTGTTGTTTCAGGTAAGGGAGATCAAGGCAGCTTTGAATTATATGAAAAGGATTTATCGAGGGGATGATCATGACAAAGTCCAAAAGTTGAGATCTTCTGTTAAGACTGAATTTTGATTCGGTCGTTTTGTAATGGTTATAGATACGAGAAAAACAGAACTGTATTAAGAACGGCACAGTAAGCTCGGGTATTGATGTTTTTAGACAATTGAATGTCCCTGGTGGATTATATTTTAAGAAGACCGATTATTATATGATGAATAGAAATAGGGAAAGAGGAAGGAATTGAAAAATATAGTTCATTTGTCATCGTAATATTTTCATTATATTTTCCGAATTGTATGAAACAAAAAATTAAGTCATGGTGACAAATTGTTTGTATTATCTCGGATGAATGATGAATGATATTTTATGAAATTATTAATGTGAATAAAAAATTCCATCGAAAAAAAAGAAATACGTTTAAATGCATTCATATATCACGATGATATTGCAGTTTGAAATTTATTCATCAAAAATTAATAGTGAGTATACAAATACAATATGTTGGAAAAAAATACTTAAAAAATTCTTAAGATTACATTTAATTTTACAATGCTATCTGATAAAGTGAAGATAAAATCCAAATGCAATAACAATTATAACACTGTCTTATAAGTATTAACTTTCGTTTGCACAATTAACTCTTTTCTATCCATACAGAAAATTATATATTCTTACTATTAAAGACAAAATAACTATGAAATTTGACCCCAAAAAATGTGTTCCATATTATGATTTCTTGTTAGACTTAAACAATTAAATAAACCAAAAAATTAATTACACGCAAAAACAAAAGTATGAATTTTTCTTATTTTCCTGGTAGTCCAACCCCAGAGAGATTCATTCGAAAACATTCTACGAAAAAATAAGAAACAATAAAATTTATTTCATAAATTTTAATAAAAACAAAAAAAAACAACAAATTCCAATTGATTATTTGAATTTATTTTAATGTCATTCCGCTCTCAATTTTTAAGTAAAACTTTTTTGTTTAAATATTGTAAAATTCATAAAATAATCAGGTAAACAAAAAGTTGACTTTATATTCTAAATATATTTGTTGCTTATTATTTTTTATAATTTTCATTTATTTGCACTTATCAATAATGGAAACATGGCCAATAACCATTAACTTCCAGACTTGTGTCACTAAATTGTGTGACTTTATAAATTCAGCCACTACATGCCAGCACTATAAAGTCTGACCATTGTCTGCAAAAACCACACATTGGTTTTTGCAGATATGCCGACGGCAACACTGAATACTCGTTATTTCCAAATTTTCTTTATTTTATGATAATAGTTTTTTTATTCGAATACAATAAAATGATACGAATTAAAGAAATTATTACATAACAAAGAAATATGTGTCATTTATTAAATTTATTTATACATATTATAATCATAAGCTTGATTTACAAGATCAGGATGTAAAATCAGGACAAAAGGAGATAGACAATACGTAATACCTTATAATTCTATCTTTTTTATCCCGATTTTACGTCATGATCTGTTAACATATAAGCACTTTTGAAATACATAGGCATTTATAATAATAATATATAGGCATTAATACATTTTTTCTTATAACAACAAATAATTATATTAACCCCCAAAAAACAATGATTACAATGAAAAAAGAAAATTAAACACTTTTAGTTAAAA
Source organism: Gryon sp. ZL-2020 (assembly GCA_022817425.1). Lineage (NCBI taxonomy): Eukaryota > Metazoa > Arthropoda > Insecta > Hymenoptera > Scelionidae > Gryon > Gryon sp. ZL-2020. The sequence continues at coordinate 2,067 of JABFPJ010001575.1, read as the reverse complement.
TGTTATTATTACATTTTCATTTCAATTGTTCAAATTTTTTATTTTCTTATGGACTGACAAGAGTTTAGAGAGTTGTTTTTGCAAATTTTTTTATTGATATCATGTATTTTTGTGAATTTTTTTAGGGGATTTCTGCGTAGCTCTTACCACTTCATTTATACAAAATGTAAACGAAATAAAAATGTCATTCATATTTATATTTATTTTTTTCTTTTTTCAATGAAATTAGAATATTAGATTATTAATTGAAATTCAATATATATTTAAAGTAAATACACTCAAAATTCACTTGTCAGTTTGTGTAGCAAAAATGCACAAAAAAACCAATAACTCAGTAAATTATATTTTACATAGTAAAAAAAGATTGCATTATAGTTTGAAACATCATGCAACCGGAAAAACTGGTTCGACAAAATGTATTGAATTGTAGTTGTGCATTACCCGTCAATTTAAACTCTCATTACGGAAACGGTAACAGTATCAATCTGGATTATCCAATAATCCACTTTGTTAATTGTGTAATCTATTTATTTTATCATGATTGCAATCGCAAATACACAAGTGACATCAAATTTCAAATAAATATCAAACTTTCTCGACGTGTCGGCCGGAGAATCTCGGAAAAACCTCACGGTCGAACGTGAATCGACGAAAATGTTACGTCTTCTGCAACTATGTTCAAGTGGACTTTTCCTGGAGATTAAATTTGTCTATAAAAAAGATAGGAAAAAGAAAATAACTGAGAAACAGAGAGAGTGAAGAAACACGGAATATCGAGCTTCCATTGACAGCATGAGTACGTGTTTGTGTTCTATTTACTTAGAGAATTTTGAAAGAAGGTGCAGAAAAAGAGAATGCTTTTTGTTGTCAAGAAATCAGGGGAATTTCTTCAGCTTCGATGAAACAAACGATGCACGACAAAAAGTGTGACAAACGATAAACGTCAATGTAGGTGGATATATATTTTTGTTACTTCTGACGTACTTTCAAAACATATTTCAATAAGTTTTACTACTTTACAAAAATAAACTTAAATTGCAAATTAATTAGTTTCATGAAAAAAATATTACAATAAGGAAAAATCGACAATAATATTATTATAAATAATTTTTTTTTATAATTATTTATTATTTTTTTTAATAATTATTTATAATAATATTATTGTATTTGGAAAGTATGAAAAATTCTGTCATAACTTGCCAAATCGTTATGCATTGTTATAAACTTTGTTTAAATTCAATTATATCTTGTTATTCAACAGTTATTTTGGGTTAACAAAATTGAAACAGAATTATTTGAAATTCAATTTCGAAATTGTTCACACAGTTGAAAATGTGGTGTGAAAATGGAGTTCAGGGTGTACAAATTTGATTCCTTCAAGGGGTTCGAGCAGGTCCAATCTTTAAGATAGTCAAATAAGAGGTGTGAATTTAAAAGTGTTATGAAAGTTTACGTGGTGTAAAAAAGGAGTTTTGATGTAAATAATATAGTGTGATTTGTGATTTAAAAATATGATTTACTCTTAATGATTTTAAACACGTAAAAACGTAATTCTGTAGCGTCTGTTTCTCAAGTAAGAGCTACATATTAAGTGATGAAAATAAATAAAGTGAAAAATATACATCATAAACACATAAAATATAAATATCCATTTCAATAATTGTATGCTAAAAGTAACGAGCATTTGATTTTGATCAATTTTGACTCATGCGTAGAAGTATGATTTTCGCACCGAGCAGTGTAAATGTTACACCCGAGAGAGTCGCTTTGTGCATTCACACTATTAAGTGTTCATACACACAAAGAAGTTTTCGTTTAATATTTTATATTATGGTGTTTATATTTTACAATACTGTATTGGACCACTGGGATATACTTGAAGTGTTGTTAGTTTTAATCTACGGTATTGTAATTTTTTATTATACATATTAATTTTTTTTAATTTTTTAATAATTCTTATTTTTGCTTTATTATTTTTATTAGTTGTGGAAATTAGTCATTTTATTTTTTGTATCATGGATGTAATGACGCAAACAATTTGTATTGAATTCAAGAGTAATTTAAATG
>JABFPJ010001574.1:0-24599 GCA_022817425.1 Gryon sp. ZL-2020 | reverse complement strand
TATAAAAAGTATCGTACGTTACTTGGCAGAAAAGTAGTCCTTTCCCGTACTCGTAAGTTGGCACTCGGCTTCGCCTCGTGCAACTTACTCAGTCCGGGAAAGGACCACTTTCCTGCCTAGTGACGTAGTATACTATTTTCAGTTTTAGAAAAAAAATTAATAAAATGATATATGTAAAAAATTGTAAAAAACTTTTTTAATATTTAAAAATTCATTATATTGACTCTTTATTATATTTGTCAAAATGTTTGCTGTCTTTTAAATTTTTTGTCAGGTTTTGTTCCACAATTTTTATTTTACTACTATTTTTATATATTCTTTTATTACTACACTTTTATCAGAGATATTGATGTATTGCATATTTTGCATTTATTTTTGGCTTTTGTCATCGTTCGAAGTATTTTATAAAAAATTGAAAATGTACTTTTATAAATATTTATCAGGACAAGTCTAACAAAAAGTTTTATTAAGCGTATTTTATTTTTTCATATTGGACAATGTGTGTTTTATAATGCAATGGATCACCTTTTTTTATTATGTTTTTCATTATAAATAAATAATTATAATCTTTATTTTTTAACTAACATTAAAAAAAATCTCATATATTTTATAAAAATTTCATTATGCATTTTATTAATCAAACCATTATACAGTTATCATACTTTTTAAATTCATATTTGCAGAATGTGAATTTTACATATTCTGTATTATTACATTTTATTAACAATATCGTGAATGATAACAAAATATTGTTACCGGATTAATCCAAATTTGATTTATTCAAAGTAGATTTGTATTCCGCGTTTATAATGTCATTACATTTACATGATTAGCAGTAATTTTCTTTTATATTTGCAGCACTGTGCTAGCGTGGCCGGAGGTGGCGACGCAGGCGAAGGAGGGGGAGGCGGCAGTGGCAGCAGCGCTGGCGAACGGTTAAGCCTGCATCTGCGTCCCTGCGGCGGCGGTAGCGTCGTCAGTGGCATCGTCGGAAGTGACTCGGATATTTCCGATTACCCGCCAAGCGCTGCAGCAGCGCGTAGCAGGGACGTGGCGGCGGCGGCGCTGCACGCGGCAAGAACGCTGTTTGGCGCGGGGGTGGGCAATCATTGCTCACCACCCCCCGAGACGGCCCTTTGGAAAATGCCACACAAAGGTCAGTCCAAAGTTTAGCTTTCATTCCTCCAAAATTTCTCGATAAGCTTCAGGATGTCGCCAATAAAGTCACATTAACATATAACAGCACATTCAATTTACGAGACAGTCTTTTAAACGTATTTATTTTTGATTTTAGTTAGCGACATCTATAGATTGCAAATTTTTATTATATACTAATCGCCAGTCGAATATAGAGCGACATCTTCAGGGGAAAAATTAAAGACTGAATTGAAGAGGTCGCATGTATATAGTATTTGCATTTAATAACAAAGTGAATGTATTAAAAAATGTAAAATTTAAATAAAAAATGACATATATAACTGGAAAAAGTATTAAAAAGAGTCATATGCAATCATTAATTCGGAATTGTGTCTGCTACTGTTTTTTCTGTAATGTATTTTCTATTACTTACTTTAAGTAGCTCAAAAGTATCCGTTTGTTGAAGTAATTTTCCGATAGTTGCAGGAATAAATTTAAAAACATGCTTGATGTGTCCTCGTTGCTGTAAACTGTATTAATTATTCCAAAACATTTCCCTCTGTGTATTAATTGAGACTTTACACGTCAGATGGCACTTTCTAAAATTTCAAAGAAATATAGCAAGATCGTAAGTTTTTGTAGATTTGCATGTAAAAGGTGTGAAAACGTTTTTTTTTATCATCATCGAAAGTTCGTTTCTTACGGCAAAAGCTAATGAATAAAAGATAAAGTTGTTTGTATGTCGGCAATCGAAAATAGTGAGGGATAAAAGTATCCGCAAACCCTACGAAAGGGGCTAAGACGGTCGTATAAGTACCAACATAAATAGATTCTGTGTATATGAGTTTACGTCGGAGTTGGGGGGCTTGCGGTTAGCCCAAGTTAACCCTACGCGCTTTTGCTTGGCTTCTGTCGGGCCAACAGCCCCTTACAGTAGCGTAACCTAAGGGTAGCACCTTGTCGCCCCGCCTGTTACACAGATCGGCTTATTTTGTCGACCCTCGCGAGAAATATACGCCTGTAACTTCTTTCTTTTTTTTCGTTTATTTATTCCCGTCTTATGACTCTATTTATCGACACCAGAACTATTGAACTCAAATGTCTACAGGCTTCTTATGTCCAGAACATTGGAATTTAATATTTGCTACTTCGTTTCACTTATTTTTCAATAGCTAAAACAATTCCATTAATTTCATTTTTTTACTGTAATATGTATTTTTGAAAATCTGTATACTTCATTTTAATTACACGAATTTTAATTAATGTGATAATAATAACTAAATTAATTAAATAATAATGTAATATAATTTTTAAATATTTAAATAATATTTCAGTTTAGTATCCATAAATATTTAAATAATTTTTTAATTCAAAATTGTATTCCATTTCTGTTATATTGTTATATTTTGATACAATTTAGAAGTAATTACAACTGGCTTTCCATTAGCTCCTCATATTAAATGAAAGTAGAATAGAAACATAAATACTGAAACACCCTTAAAACCTCATCTTTTTCAAATAATATTAATCGGCCCGCCCCAAACAGGGCAGCATTAATAGATCCATTGTATCAACAAATTTTACAACGTCTCAGCTTATTTTGAGTACGATCAAATTTCATTGAATAAATGTGGGTTGCGAGAATTGAAAGCCCAACTCTCCCCTTTGGCGTTGCTCTCGAACATGAGCCTATTTTGACAATGGGCCCAGAGCATCCTGGCACGAGCCCCCGGTTCGTAACAATCCCAAATCAAGCGTTTATCGCAAGGGGCGGCCTATTTTACGCTTCGAGCAGAATGTTAATGGTTAAAGTGCAATGAATCGTGCCGAAAAGTACAAGTAGGGACAAGTCAGTTAAGAGGAACTCTCACTCTGAAAGAAAACGCCCGGCATTACCTGAGGCCGAACTTAAGAGTGCGAGATTGTCGAGAGAGAGAAAAAAAGGGTGGGCAAAAGGTAATGATAGGTATCGTGAGAAGAGGGTGTTAGTTCTATTCAGAATTATCATTCAATGGACGCTTGTTGCGGATTAATGTAGACATATGCCAGAGATGATGGGTTTTTATTATATAGGGGGCGGGATTTACGATAAAAAAGAAAAAAAATCTTATTCAAAATATTAAATGATTTCGATTTATGATGTAATATATATTATTCAAAATGTACTCAAACATACTTTTAGAGAGTTCGTAGCACGTAAAGAAAATAAAAATATTAATATAAAAAAAAATAAATGCAAATGAAAAACCGGAATAAAAAAGATGATAAAAAAAATTGATAATTAAAAATCTCAAAAAATAAAAGAATTTTCTTATTAAGATGTAAATATTCTAAAAAAGGATTTAAAATAATAAATGGATAAAAAATTGGAACGACGAAAAAAGCTCGAACAAAATATGTTTTTCTATCACATTAAAATATAAACCAAAAAAATAATAAATATGAATAATAACTGCAAAAAAGCGTAATAGATGAAAATAATAATAAAAACATTAATTTGAAACAAATTTTAATATAATTTATTAACTTTTTATACAAGTTTTTCTTTTTTTCTTCTTCTTTAACAAAAATTGTTAATGTAATATTATCATTATTTTAACGCATTTCAGGATTAAAAGCAGTAATAAAAATTAATGTGGAATGAATAAATTAATATCCACAAACGCATTTGCATAAAACCTTGCATGGACCATTTGACTTAACGGAATTTATAAATAACTTTAGTTTATAATTATATTATTTGATCAACTTCTTTTACTTTCATCTAAGTATTAGTTTATATTTTTAATTTTCAACTCAAATTAGATACATTTTTATGGACATTTTTTAACATAAAGCGAAGTCAGTTAAAAAAAATGTTTTTGAGGAAAATTAATTTAAATTATTTTTCACTTAAATATCAAAGAAAGTATGTGCAATTTAATTGAGTGTACTGACGTTCTTGTTTAGTTTTGGTTGAAAAAAAGTACTTGAGTACTCGTCGTCGTATTTGTAAATGGAAAAAGAAAATATGAGTAATATGAAACATAAAATTATTACAGGTATTCTGAGAATTATACATTTGCTTTCTTTAATTTTTTAATATTACACAGGTAATGAAACAGTTAATGAAAAAACGCGCATACAACTCAATTTTAATGAGGAGTAAATGAGAGATATATTTCGATATACCGATCAATATTTACTTAGCAGCATGTTTGTTTGACAAGATACAATTCCAATATGTTATAAGGCAATAACTTATTGATCGTTAATGAATGGACACAGATAATATTAGACAAGGTATTCGAAAAACATAAGAAATACGTAACACATACAAATATAATGTACTTAGAAGACAATAAATAAATGAATCATTATGTATGAATAATGATACAATTTTTAAATTAAATATAAAAATATCAAAAGTCAAAGAAAATGAAGTAATCAAGTATTAGTTATCAAATACAAAATATAAATAAAATGAGTTAATGACATATATATCATATGGCAATACATAACAGTGATCATTTTCTGCAATAATAAAAATTGCAAAATTGAAGTAAAATATATCAAAAATAATACACAAAGTTTTGTTTTATAATAGAACCTATGTGTTTCTTAATTAATACATTTTTATCTGTTATCCACCATCGATCATGTCTCATTAATCATCCTTGATAAACTTAATACACATACGTAGCAGGTGAGTGAAAAAGAAAATCCGCGAGAAGGAGATCTCTTTTTTCAGTACGTTTGATCGTTACTCAGACATTATATCTCGATTTGTACATTATTAATGCGAAAATGACAAAAAGGAAGAACTTCTCTTTGATGCGCGGCCGCACTTCATCATCGAGTCTTTTGCCGCGTTAATGAATAGTCCTATAGCATAACGCGAAACATACCGCGATTCGCATTCAAGCGTGCGCCGCTCGAGACACTATCGGTAATGATTTCAACATTTTCGCGTGCGCGCATTTTCAAGCTTTCGACGTTCTTCGCCGCGATTCAACTCATTAGAGAATATTCCGACGTCATCATCTTTGATGTTGATCTCACTTAAGTGAAACTCACCGGAAGCGTGTGCTGCGGCGGCTCTTCAGCAATTCGCCTAGAAATATCCTCAGGGCGGAAGTCTTCCTCGACTCTGTCTAATACAGATGCGATAGTAATGCGATAATTACGCTTGAAATGCTTGACTGTAAATAAATTGTACGAGCATTATACGGCAAACAGTTATAATAGTCGGCCGACGAAACCAAATTATGAAAGTGAATTGCAATTTTGCTTTTATTTCAAATTTACACGCACGCGTAATTTCGCATTGTTATTCGTTTCTTCATATCTCAACTTTCTAACATATTTTTAAATTTTTTAATTATCGTTCTTATTATTATATTTTTTGTTAATTGAATTAACAGATTTGCAATGAAACCTTTTTTTGTATTAAAAATGATAATAATGATAATCATATTATATTCAATAAATGTCTATAAGAATCACACATGACCTAATTATCGGTTGTTGGTTTATTAATAAATTTTCATTTCGTGTGATATAGTGTATATTTCTGATACGAAAGACGTCGCAAAAGAGAGCGATCGCATCGCATTAACATTTTTCTAAATCGTTTCACTTCATTAAACACGATTCAATAATCGCGCTAAAATTTATCGACGAAATTGGTTCGTGAACGCCGTTAGCATTTTATGACTAATTTGCGAATGAAATTTTCCATTTTGGTTTATCAAGAATTTTATTGCGCCACCACGAACTACAATTTTACGTCGCACAGCATATGCACACATAAAGCACTCAGACATTGAATTTACATATTGCCTGTTGAAATTATGCTGATAGAGTTTAGTTTAATTTATTTTTAAAGAGTCATTTTTCTATTTCAGTGTAAAATAACGTTAATAAATGCCAGCTATTTTTGACTAAAATGAATCTACTTGATTAATTTATTTCTTTTTACTTATTCACTTCTTCTTAGTTTAAAAGAAAATATTTTAACATAAAACTGGTTATTGCTCAAAGACCAAAAAAAAATTGCCAGCCGACTGTATAGGACAAAAACAAAATGGCCGATTTTCTTGTTTGGAGTTGCGTAAGTTGTTGGTGTAAGGCCGGATGTTAGTCGTGCCGAGACCGAGAGTGTCGTCGCTTGGGGTTCAGAGGTTGTTTGGCGAGAGGTTCGAAGCAGTAAAAGAGGGTTGAGGTACTGAAGGGTTGCTATATATCTTTTTCTATCTCTGTCTCGCTCACTTTTTCTATCTCGTCATCTTTTACTATCTGTCGCCGTCTCTGTCTTTACGATAGGATTTAATCTGTGTCCCGTTTCACGCTCAGCCAAGTGGAACCTTTTTGCCTCACTTTGCGGCACGATTTGCTTCAACCGGTCGTCGCGTCGATTAACGCGAAATTATAAATAAAGAGTATACACATGTGAGTAAGTATGTGTACGTGTGAACACACAAGGTGACGTACTCAAGCGATTCTCTCACATGTAACGATATAGCGTCGAACGAAACGCCCTCGAAAACGCGCCGTCCTCTTTCCAACGAGATCGGAAAATTCCTGCAAAACCCTTTTCCTTTGACGTGCTTTTCAACCGATGCTTCTCTCTTTCTCTCTCTTCGTCTCGTTTCGTATCCTTCGACATTCAAAAGTGCAATACCAGAGTATTTTTAGTTTCTCCATTTCCAAGAGACGAGTCCTTGAAAAAATTTTTTCACACACTTTTCTCATGCTAAATTAATAAGGAATGTTTTGGTGAAATATAGTTACGCACAATGTGAAATTTCAAAACTTAATTGTTCAAAGTTTTTGTATTTAATTTTGAATTTCTTTTTCGATTGAACTTCCGAATTAAAGTTAGAAATCAAGAAATGTTTAATTTTCAAATTTAAAATGTAAAACTCGAAATTTTCATTTAAGCATTTTTAACGCAATTACACATTTTGAAATTCATATTTCATACAATTACAACTTTCAAGTTTCAACATGTCAAACTTGAAAGTTGTAATTTGGAATTCCAATTTTTTAATGTACGATTCTTTTTTTGTAGAAATACTTTTGCACGCCACCAAAAAATTTTTCTTAAATTTTTAAACTTAATTGAAAAAATGTTAATTAATTGAGAATATTTGAGTTCGCGTAAATTTATGTAACAAAAATATATGATGATTGAATGATACTTTCGATTTTGGGTTCTTCTTAAATGACCTTTCGAACGGCGCCTTAAAGCTTTCAGCGATCACATTTATCATTTGACAAGCAAGGTGCAGCTGACACAATCTAGTTGTATCTCGTCGCATACATTAAAAGAGAGAGAGAAAAGAGATTACTTTGGAATCGAGACGCTCATTAATGCGAATGCACGATTAATATTCATCTCGCGACTCATTTGAGAGTAAGAAATCTCTGACGCGCGGAGGTCGCTTTGATCTCGCCGGAAATTGAATCCTTTCAAGGATTTATTTCACTCGCTAACCAACTACCAGGAACATGAAGTTTTATTTAATTTTTCGATCGGTTTATTTTCGTCGTTATCGGCGCGGCGGATCGATTCGTTTTGAACGTTTCAACGCCAAGAATCGAGACCACGCATTTATTTTGTCCTTTTTGACGATTTCCGATTTTGATGCCAAAATACATTTTCAATTTCAAAACTGAAAAAGTGTATCAAACCTGATCGGTGGTATTATTTATTCATACTATATCAATCAATGGTATTAAAAGACATGGCATCAAACATTGTTTTTTTGTATATATAGTCCATAATTGGTACCACAAAGATTTGTAAAGTTAAAAACTTATTTATTTTAGAGGTATCTTAATTTTAATTCGTCATAATAATTTCAGAAAATGTTGATTAAGTTAAGTAAAGCTTTTTAGAAACTTTGCTGTATTTTATGTTTTACTACAACAAGGTCATTTGAGTAACATTACGCGACCATTTCTTGTTACTCAGTAAAACACAAAAGTTGAGATTAATTAAATTTGTTAATTGCAAGATGTATTTAGCGCGTTTCTCTCTCTCTCTCTCTTCTGCTCTCTGTCTCTCAAGTTTCCTTGTAACGCGAAACTAGGAAACATCACGTTTTTTATATTTAAAAAATGGTGGGTACGTTTGTATGCGCATCTTTTATAAAAGATTTACATCCTTATATCGTAAGCATGTTTACAATCCTTATTAAAAGACAAATTACACGGGAGTTAAAATAAATAAATTCAAACACAAAACTGAAACCAAAAATGAATAAACAAAAAATAAAAAAAAAAAAAAAAAAAAAAAAAAAAAAAAAAAAAAAAAAAATAAAAAAAACAGAAAGAAAAACAGAAAAAGAACAGAATTTCAAAACAAATGATTTGCTTTTACGTGTGCGGTTTTGTTTACATTCACTCTTGTTATTGTTTACGAAAGAATTCATGCGATTGTTTACACGAAATTCCGAAACTTATTTACAAATAGTTTCACAATTTAATGCGATTAATCTCGATGTTAGTATTGTATCAAGTATCAATATCAAATTACAAATACAATTTTAAGTATTAAAATGCAAATACTCAATGATATATCCTCTCGTATCAAGTATCCTACTCTTTTATACGATTCCGACGGTTGTTGATAAATAATAAAAAAATCATATTATTGTGTTATGTTGATTTTCTCAGTGTTATAAAGTGAACATCAATTGATTATAGACATAATCGTCTCACCAGAAATTTAAATTAATTAATAGTTATTTTTTATGGAATATTTAATACTTGAGTTGTTCACGAAAGGGCCCGTATTTAGTTGTTACTTGAAACAAATAGTATAATTGTTGATGTAATTATAACATTGCTGTGATGTTTAAATGAAAAACACATGTATAGCATTCATTATACAACACTGCGGGCTTATTCTGTTATTTAATTAATAGATTATCTTATTTATCTTTGATAATTTTGCCGATTGTATTAATATACAATTTCAAGTTATATTTAAATGAATATCATTATGACTAATTTCTGGTGTTACATAGATGACACGAAGTATCACTGAGATAAATATTCGATTAAACATTGTGAAACGAATGGGATTTTGGTCGCGCAGTTGTTGGCACGAATATAATTTTAAAAATATATTTATTATTTCACTATAATATTTATGTTAAGTTTATAATGAGAATTGAAGACTAAGCTAATAAAAATTAAGCATATAATTTTATATTTATATTGTAAGAGACATTTTTGGAAATTTCCTTTGAAAATCCTAATAACCCCTCTTCAGAACAAACAATTGTCAAGTTCACTGAGTTGGAAATTTCTAATAAGAGATTAGTCTAATGTAGAAAGAGATGTGACTCAGTGAATAGTGAGAATAAAAATTCATTATACTGAATACTTCTCATTTAAATAACATGATGCAAAAATTGAGGGACATATTAAAAATAGTTCCTTTGTGATTATAAATCAAAAATGAAATGTCTTAAATTATAATAAGTTGACGTAATTTTGAATTATGAATACATAGTCGATTTATGTGCCAATGATTGTTTGACTTTAACCCGACGACATTTATTTTGATTCACAGAGGAGGACTTGATACATGGGGGTGGTGCGGGTATTGGCGGGGGTTCTATGGTCGGACAGAACGCAATATTTGGATGCTCGGCTGCAGGACACAGTGGAGTTAATCAACTCGGCGGAGTTTACGTAAACGGGAGGCCACTACCAGACTCTACGAGGCAGAAGATCGTAGAATTAGCTCACAGCGGTGCCAGACCATGTGACATTTCTCGTATCCTGCAAGTCAGTAATGGCTGTGTCTCAAAAATATTGGGAAGGTGAGATGAAATTCATGCTTCAGTTAATATCAATCATATTTCAAATAATCAAATATATTTTAAATACAAATCACAAAAAATTAATTTGATGCATTAAATTAAACAAATTTTAAGATAATTCATTTGATATTTCGATTTAACTAATTAATTTATTTGTTTGGTTTTCCGTTTTTCTTAGATATTACGAGACAGGCTCCATCAAACCACGAGCAATTGGTGGGAGTAAGCCTCGCGTGGCTACGACGCCTGTAGTCAACAAAATAGCCGATTACAAAAGGGAGTGTCCGTCTATTTTCGCGTGGGAAATTCGAGATCGACTGTTACAGGAGGGGGTGTGCAACAACGACAACATCCCAAGTGTAAGTATATAGCTGCAATCGTTGAGATATAATTCAACGTTGCACGGTAAAATAAACCATCGTCAACGGGAACAAACATGACAAATAGCGATACATAAAATTGATTTCGAAGTATCTTTAAGTAGAGGGATACTAATACCAGTAGTAGTAATGTATCGAGATTAGTGTTTGCTGGACTAAGGTTTTTGGTTTTATTTTGTTGGGGTCGAGACGCGCAATCGACTGATGCTCACCCGTCGGATTCGGCCACTCGACCCTAATCAAAGTCTCGTCAATACGATCGCTTGGGTGGAGTAATCGGTCCATTACTTGAAATCGACTGTGTCCACCCTCGTCTTCTCGCAGACAATCCAAAGACATCGTACTCAACTTCCGACTATTCGTTACGTTTCTACCCCTCGAGTGTATTGCGTTATAGTTTTATGGCTTTGTTTTGTTGAACGCAGAGTTGCCACTTCAAAGCAGCCAAAAACATATGTGGATCAAATCTGTACAAAGCTTATCACTAATTATTTACTATGTATAAAAGTAGATGATAATTTTTGTTAACGTTTAAAAAGAATCCTGCATAGAATTGTAAGAAAGCAGAAGTACTCCAGGGATTATTCGAGTAAACTTAACTCCACAATTTCGATAGAAAGAAATATATTGAATTATTTATTTGAAATGAAAGATATTGATTTGTGTTTATAAAATACAAGTGGACGACTAAACAAAGAACATCTCAATCTGTCTTGCAGATTAATTAGTCGCAGTAAAATATCTTTCTTTTTCTGTTTTCCGCGCCATTTCGCAAATACGATCATTCACGGACATAATAAACTGCTTTATCTGCGCCACATCGTTTGTAGACACTCTCATTTATCAGTTGCAAAATTAATCAGCATCTCACTTCAAATCTTTGCTTTTCTTCATTGATCGATCGTATCTATCGTGTGAATTTCACGGACGTAAGATTGTCGTTGAAGTTGGGCATTTGTGCGTCAATCATCGCGCGAGATCATCGACTCTGGACAATTGAGTATTATCGCTGTTTGTCATGCAACTGATCTAATACTGAAATGTTTAGGATTTTGCCTTTTGGTTGAGCTTCTTTAAAGGGAAATTGTCGTCGGTGGTGAGTGCTGTTATAACAGTCGACAGACATAATCGTGGGAGGAGGCTTGTCTGTGGATAGAAGCGAACAGAATCAAGCTGAATAGGATCAGTTAAGCGTGTTGCGCAATTATTCGTGTCCGGTCGCGCGTGTAATGGTCTGCATCGACGCTGCGGCTGTTGTGTGGCGACCAGACCAGTTGAAGAGAGACTTCTAGGTGGCAATGCCAGTCGGGGGGGAGAGGAGAGAGGGGTAGGTTGATGGTAGCAGTATCCCTCCAGATCGAATCGGGACCTGTTCAAATCATGAACATCCCCCTGTTCGACGAAAGAGAGAAAAAAAACAAGAAACCAGATGTGCTGATTCTAATTTCCGAATTAGCCAAACTAAGGGATGCAAACATTCGATAGCGATCGTTCGAGTGGAGGGATCCGGCAGATGGCTCGATTTACGTTACCTGTAATCGATAAGCTCTTTCACAATCTAGATCACATAAAGAATACATGATTAAAACAATCTCTTGATCTGGAAAGTGATGCTTAAACATTTCTATTAATCATATAATCTGGCAACTTTTAATTGCGTTCAGTTTTGAAAGGTTGTACAATTTCGCTAGTGATGCTACAAGAGGAGAAGTTATTGCAAATTGCCCTGGTACTTGTACTTTGCAATTTCAAATTAACCATTGGTTGTCAGTGGAAGATGAAGACCGGTCGAGTTTAGGAGGAGAGTGCAATTCGTGCGAGAAGGTTAGTTGCAGTTAAAGCTATCGGCAGTTTTATGTGTAATAATAATTGGATAGCGGTATCCTTTCATCTGACTTCCCTCGGAACTCCCATGGGAGTCTTGTCGATGGCAGTCATTGTCGTGACAAGTGGAAACCCGTGCCAAAAGCACTTTCTTCTCTTCTTTTTGCAAAGTGGCCTCTTATCGTTCACCTTCATCATAGAACGGTACCCTGGCTTAAAGTTATCAAAGCATTGCAGCTGAAAAGCCGAGATATTGCATGACCATTCACGGTTTCAATATACTTTCCCAGTTATAAGAAGAAAACTCCAACCATATTCATAGTACCACCATTTTACCATACAAATTCAGTTAGAAACATAGAAAATGTAACATGTTTCCTTGTAATTCTATAAACTTCTTTTTGAAAAGCAGTCAGTTTGTTGACATTGCCATAATTGATATCATATACTTGAAGTGAAATTAGCAAAATGAGTTGTTGATTTTCTACGAAGTGAAAACAGGTTCTCTTGGATCCGACGGGTGGTGGCTTTAATTCGTCTTTTAAATGTTCTTTCTGTTATATATATGTATATATAGCATGCGTTGATGTTGGGATTCCGTACTTCTGATTTCAGGTGTCATCGATCAACAGGGTACTCAGGAACTTGGCGTCGCAGAAGGAGCAACAGGCGGCGGCGGTACAGGCTCATCAGGGCGCAGAGAGTGTTTACGACAAGCTAAGAATGTTTAATGGACAGGCCGCAGGATGGCCACCCGCATGGTATTCCACGCCGCCTTCACATCATCCCCTAGCTACTGGCATTCCAACGGCGGCAACCCCAGGATCTGGTCAATCTCTGTTGCCGGGCAGCCAATTACACAGTCGTGATGACTCGCTTCTGAAAAGAGCCGGTAAGATTTTGCATTATCTTGCACGCGGCACTAATGGACGGAGTGTTTGGAGTGCGTGTGGTTTCAGATATTATATTATAAACGTTAAATTGCCATTGCTCCTTTTTCCATGCCTGTCTTTTCATGTCTCTTTGGGATTTCTGTCAAATCGTATTTCGTTAAGTTACATCAATGAAACCCACTCGGAAGTACGTGAATCATCGCAATTTTATACGTACGAGATGAAGTTAGCAATGATGAAGATTAATAGATTTATATGAAAAAGAATAAAGACAGATACTTGAATTCAAAAACTTTCAGCCAAATTTAATCAGTTCTTATTTTCTCGGGTGTTTAACTTTTGAAAAGAATTTTCATTTTTTATTCTTTAATTCACTTTTTATATTGCTTTAAAGGATTAAAGTTTGGAAAAAGCTAACAACTCTTTATTGGCTTCTTTACGATTTATGGCACGAAACACGTAATTTTCGGCATCGCATATCCGTAATGTAAAAAATATACCTGCGCCCGCGTCAAATCGCATCCATCTAATAGGATCAACGGAATCATCCGAGCGACTGAGATTGCGGAACAGATTGGCCCGCAGATCATTTGCAGATGCGCCAATGAGACGGATTATGAAAGCCGCACGATTGGTCTATTTCTGCAAAAAGTCGACATCAACAATGCCGACGAATTTGCAATTTGTTCTCATACTGTTGTTATTCAATTTGCCATCTTACCATATTTTTACTTGTCCTCTCTGTTTCAATTTCATATTAATTTTCAACATCTCCATCATTATGATTAAAACTTTTCCGACAAAATATGTAAGACTTTATTATAAATTCCAAAATTTCAACTCCACCACACTTTGCGATCGTTTTTCTCAGTTTGACATCTTTCTACTCCAGTTGAGTCCTTGGTAGATGATGCTGCAAACTTTATTCCTTCTTTCCTTTAGTTCATTTCTTTTTCCTTTCTCTCTCCTATTCTCGTTTCCTCCTAGCGAGAGTGAACTTGGACAGAGTCTCGTAAGGGTAAAGAAGCGATAAAGCGAGCAGATGACGAACGGTCAGAAAAATGAAACGGAACGGGGAGAGACAGGGATGACGGTCTCGGAACCGTCGACGAGCGAGGGTTCTGTGCGCGGAGGCGGAAAATAATCGCGGCGTCGGGGGATGACAGACGTACGTTCGTACGTAGCGGCGCGTGTACAGTGTGGCACAATAATGCAGACGATTCCTACCCCTAATAGGCGATTTAATAAATTGATCATTATCTGCGTTCCTTTTTTTCTTTCTTCTGCTTCTTTCGTTTTTCAACATCTGGATAATGTAAATTTTCTGTAAAACATAAATCGCCATCGAAA
The DNA here is from genome assembly GCA_022817425.1 of Gryon sp. ZL-2020. Classification (NCBI taxonomy): domain Eukaryota; kingdom Metazoa; phylum Arthropoda; class Insecta; order Hymenoptera; family Scelionidae; genus Gryon; species Gryon sp. ZL-2020. The sequence continues at coordinate 10,196 of JABFPJ010001574.1, read as the reverse complement.
CCTTTTCTACTCTTATATTTATATGCCTTCTTCTTTCGATATTTTCACTTGAGATACTCTCAAAGTAGATACGATCCGAAAACGAAACATGAAATCCGATTCCTCGTTTACTTTTACACTTGAAGATTTTTTCTTCTGAAAAAAAAAAGAAAAAAATTTTTCGCGATGCTGTTTCAGATGCCGGGTCGCTTTTATCTCATCAGCAAGAGACCACTTCAGATGGTAATTCCGAGCACAACTCATCGGGCGACGAAGATTCTCAGGTACGACTGCGACTCAAACGAAAGCTCCAGCGTAACCGAACGTCTTTCTCCAATGAACAGATCGATAGTCTTGAAAAAGGTAAGTTGAAATCGGATTCATATTGTTAGACCCTTATCGAACGGCAGGTAAGTATCACTTCACGTTCATTTTAAATGTCGCTGTATGTTTACGGTCAGACAGTAAACGGTGCAAAATTGATCGAAGACCATAAAGAGATTGATGAATATTGATCCGTTATAATCTTTAATTCTAATTATAGACAAATAGTGAATACGTTAAATTTAATTCAATAATAATTGATTGATTATGATAAATATTACTTGAGAAATATTAATTTTTCCTGGCTTTTAATTATTTTTATTATGATCTACATTATTTGCTGATTAATTTCGAAAGTTGTGAATGTTGCTAAAAGCTAACTAAACATGATTAAACATATCAAATAAATAATTACGCCTGATTAAATTTAATTAGATTATAATGACAAAATAATATAATTAGACATTTACAATAATATTTAAACTTATAAAAAATATCATTAAAAACCGAGTAGGTTATCATCTTTTTAATAACAAAATCTGCTCGATCATTATATGTTTAATTTCAAATGAATCTAATTTAATGAATTAGATATAACACATTTGATATATAAGTTCACAACTTCATTGTTTATATGTCTATTATACACAAAAACTAATAATGTGACAAATTTTACTACACGTCTAATAATGAGTATTATATCATTAATAATATAATATGATGACTATTGATATTATATTATCCGATTAAAAGATTAAAATATTATATTTAATATCATTTTAATAATTTAATATGAAAATGTATTAAATATCCTGTTTTTTATAACATTTCTGTACATTTTTACTAGACTCCGCTAACAAGTACTATGTCTTTATACGAATAATATTACATTATTAGAAAATGTAGTAAATTTTGTGAGATTACTGTGTATTGGTCCTGAAAATGGTTTAAGTTTTCATTTCATTTTTAATATATATCTAAGAAGAAGTGAAATTTAATTTTAAGTCGTAGGACATAGTAGTTAAAAGTTTACGATCCAAAGAGAATAGAGCCGATAGTAATGAACATTTTTTGTCACTTGGTTCCTTCTAGAATTCGAACGGACGCATTATCCGGACGTGTTTGCACGGGAGCGACTCGCCGACAAGATTGGATTGCCTGAGGCACGTATCCAGGTGAGTGTGAATGTGCGCGCGTGAGTGTCGTGTGTTACGGCCTCCACTCGCGTTCTCCATCTTTTCCTTACACTTATACCCTTCTTGTCGCTCTGCCTCATGTTCTCCCGTCTTCTCTTTCTGGCTTTCTTTCGTCCTTGCTTTCTCTTTTCCTATCACATCGTATTTCCTTTCAACATCTTCATTCTTTGTCGGTTTCTCTTTCCATCCGGTATCGAAAGTTGGCGAATTACTTCTTAATTTTGCGCGCGCGCGAAAAGAACACGGTCGTTGGCAAAAGTAAAGTGCAAATGCGACCGCGAGTAAATAGTCCGAAAGCGAACTAATAGTTTGGAAGTAGTTACAAGTTCCGCAAGATTAGAGGATTAAAGTTTTCTGGAGCACGTGCAATGCTTTCTAGGCGGAGACAATTGTCGCTGTTTAAGTGAACGTCTCATGCGAAATCACATTGTCTCTTGTAAACGGGCTTGTTTACAGCCCCGTTGCAAAATACTTGAATTATTTATTCTGCATCAATTGACGCCGACATTTCTATGCATACCACATTTGATGATGATGCAGTGACATTACTGTAACTTTCTGCAATCTTTTCTCAAATTACTTACTCAGGATGACGATCAGATATAGGAAAAGTTTTAATTAAGGTAAATTATTATTTTTTTCATTCAACGATTAAATTGAAATTAACAAATTAAAATTTCAATCCAAAAAATTTGTCATCACTAGAAGGGATTTATGAAAAGATCAATGAAAGATTTTTAAATACTTCAAAGATTCAAACTTTGTTAATGATATTGTAACATTGTCCCCCTTCTTTTATTCATCAAAACTTGTTCATAGGACAACATAAGACTGTTATTCTCTGCAATCCCTGTAAGTCGAATGGCCACAGCACTTGAACATCTACCATCCCCTATTTGAGTATTATCTGCGAACCTATTCTGGGGACTCATCCATCATTGTCTTCACCTCATTGGTCAGCTTTAAGCCTGTCTCCTGCAGACCTTACGTGACGAGACACGATTGTCATCGCACGTAGAATCATCGTGATGACCAGCGAGAGAGGGGTGGAATCGGGTTCGGACAAAACCCAATGAATAGCGGTAGAGAACGCACGAGCTAATATGTACGCAGCCTTGTCGGACATTGTTTGGCCATAGGTAGCGTGGCATGACCCGGAAGAGTGGCGAAGTGGCCGCGCGCGCGGAGGGACGCGACGGTAACGGCCAGACGAGGAGGGGGGCAGCAAGGGGTAAGAGGGGGAAGAGAGGATAGGGGGCAACGAGTTTGGCTCTCGGGTGCGCAGCATTATGTGGACGTACAAACAGTGCAAGACCATGTTGACGCATGTTTTCAAGCCTCGTTGGCTGGTATTGATCTTGCTAAGTGCAGGAAACCGGCAGCGGGAGCGAGAGACCGACCAACAGAGGCGAGCGCAAAATGTGCGTCCATGTGTGCGCGACTGTGTGGGTGCGTTCGCTTGGGCAAAGACCGGACGAACGGCTGGAGAGAGGGCGGAAGAGGAGAAAGGGTAGAGGAAAATCGGTGGACGAACCGACACTGCCTAGAGTGAGAAAGAGATAAATAGAGATACACAGATAGATAGATAAAGAGAGAATGAAAAAGAGAGAGCAAATTAGGTAGATAGAGTGGGACGGTACAGTGCGCCACGGCTCTCCCGTTGTGTATATGCGCTACAGTCTATATCGCGACGCTAAAGCGCGATATAGCTTTGGCTTCGACTTGGCTCAGCCAAGTGAGCCACCGCGTAAGGCCTAAGAGGAGGAGGATGAGGATGAGGAGAAGGGGGGACCAGGGGGAGTTCGGACGCAACCATGGCAACGCCGCGTCCGCTGGGAGGTTGCCCTCTGATTGGCCGCTTCTGCTTTTCTACCTATACCACCTACTTGCTCATTCTCTTCGCCACGGGTTCTCCGATTATCATCTCGTATCTCGCACGCAATGGCCGAAATGCGAACGATCGAAGGACCCACGGAAAGAAATAAAAGACGTCCGATTTTATATTTCCGTATCTTATATTTATATATATAAGGTCTGTCCAATATTGCGCCATTTACTTATATGGATAATTTTTCTGTCATTCTGTTACTGATTCAGTCATACTGTGGGACAACTTAATGTAAACTTGTCGCATAAGGATAAGTTGTTTGCGTAAATATTTGAACTCATATTGTTTGATACATTTATGAAGACCAATTAGAAAGGTGTAGATATTTGATTTGCGCACGTTTTGTCTTGAACTTTCAACTAGTTTATGAACACAAATTTGCAATGTACTTTTTTGAGAATCTTTATAACAGTCATTTATAAAGTAGTAGTTATTAAATAGTTTCGTGAACTATATTCGTAATTAATTTAAAATAGATATATGCATTTTTTAAGTTAATCAAATGTTAATAAAATAATATGATACAATTCCAAGAATTTGGAATTATTAGTTGAGTTATCAATTATTTTATATAAGTATCTTTCGCACGAATATCTCAATTATTTTTTTATGTCTTATTCACGGTATTATGTATACTAAATGAAATTGCAAAGTGCGGGAAATAATGTCTTATTGGCAATATACATAAAGCTTGAAATTCAACTATAACATCATTTACGTATACCGTGCGCGCGCATTTATTCGCGTAACGTAAGCGCCGCAAATGGTCGCGCTCAATTATAACGCGAAGTTATAACCCGAAACAAAAAGATGAAACAAAATTAAAAAAAAAATTTAAGCGTCCGAACAACGAAAATGAACATCGAAAATGCGACGATTCATCATCCGACACGGCTGTTTCAGAACGATCCGATATTCATCTTATCGGTCGGGATCTCGTCGCAATTAATCAAATGCAAGCGAGCGCGATCCATCATGGTAAATGTTCTTTAATTTCCAACTAAAAGCGTCTCGGCTTTTTACAACGCGCGTCGGATCAATTTAATCTTTCGCACGCGCGTTTCAATTAATCCTTTCTTTTTTTATTCTCTCTTACTCTCTCTCGATATAATTACGAACGACAGAGAAGTCGCGTAATTGCCTGTTAAAAATGAAAATATTACATTTTCAAATAGCTTTATCATAAAGTTAATAAATAAATACCATTTTTCCGTTAAACGTTATTCAATGCCACTATTCTTTCAACACATTTTTATACAACTTTTGCAAATTTACAAAATGTCTTTGTATTAATTGTCTTGTTTTTTACTATTTATAATCTTTATTTATGTTTTCCATGAATTATGTACGTTTTTCTGTATATATTTTGCTGTTGCTATTAAAAGCAATCCGATAAATAATACTAAAATGTAATTAAAGAACTAATTAACGTAATTAAACAAAATGTAATTTTGCATGTAAAATAAATGTTGGCTTTTTGAAGTTGCTTTTAAAAAGAAATTGGTTATTTTGTTTCGCGGATTGTTTTTTGCATAAAACCTTATAAGGTCGATTAAAAACAAATCAACGGGGATTTTATATTGCATGACAATTTGTACACACGTTGGGGGCAAAACAAGCCCGAGTTAAACACGTGACTGTCGGGCGTGTGATTGTGTCAGGTCTTTCGAACTGCGCGATCGATATCAACGAACAACGATTTAAGCGGCGCAATCTGATGGAATGGACGCGGGCCATTCGACCCGGCGCGCTTCAATAGGGCTTGTTTAGTGTCGCGGAATCAGGGCCTTTACAGATAAGCAATAATAGCTCTGGGGGCTGCCTATTTTGCTGCACGCAGAATGTAAATTTGCGTTTGAAATGATCGTACACATGTGCGAATTTTCAAAATAGAAAATCAAAATTGATTGATAGACACTTTTGTCGGCACATTTATGAAAATTAATAAATGTTGTTTGATATTTTAAATTAAATGGATATGACCTTTTTTAATTAATTATTTTTGCTATAACTAATTTAAGTATTTTACTTCTTCGTCTTATATTTCATTATAAATGTTCATTTAATGTAATAGATTAATGAAAAGAATTTGGTTTGTCTTTCTCATTTATAATAATTGTATGAAAAATGTATGAAGTGATAGTAAATTAGAATCTCAAATAGTGTATAGGAATATATTATAGGGTTATATTGTTGTAGTTTTAGTGGACAATAAAGTATAAGCGAAACAAAACACAAATTTTGAAAAAGAGGAAAAAAAGAGACGTAGGAAAACTAAGCGGACACAGAATATCAAATTTGTTGGAAGGAAAAGGGGAAACGGAGCAGGAATAACTCAATTTCCTGTCTGACAACAGCTCAGTCGCAATTAACAAACCCAGAGGCTCGAACAACTTTTTCGCAGCGTGGAAAATGTTGCGAATAGTGGGATGGTATGTGCATATTGGTGGAGCACGCGAGACGAGGCTAAATAATAAAAAGTGAATGAAAGAGAGCGAATGAGAAAGGAAGTTATCGAAAGTGAATGAGGGAAATGGATGGAAGAAAGAGAATGAGAAGAGACGAGAAGAGTGTGCAATGCGTGAGAGTTGACATGCATGAAGAGAGAGCGACACCCCCCTCGTGACCAAAGTTGTTGTTGCGTAATTTCAGGTATGGTTCAGCAACCGCAGAGCAAAGTGGCGACGAGAAGAGAAATTGCGAAATCAAAGAAGAGCCGCGGTAGATCAGGTGGTTGTGAGCGCCAGCGAGGGAGCCAGCGTGCCCTGTCGCGGTACTGCCCCGGCAGGAGCTGCGCCAATTGGCTCAGCTGCTACTACGCCCAGGTTGCCACTCAATGCCGGATTCAATGCCATGTACTCTTCCATACCGCAACCCATTGCCACCATGCCCGACACTTACAGGTGAGAATTACCTGAAACAAGGTATTCATAAGTTATAAAAATCTTATGTTTTTTATGTTTCAAAATTTAATCGTCTAAGATTGAGAAATTTGGTTTTTTTATAAAGTAAAAAATATTACATGATTTGAAAAAGTGAGATTAATACATTTAATAAAAAACTTGAAAATAAAAAAAAAGAAATATAAACTTTGGAATAAGTTTTTCTAATGATTTTTTTCCAAATGTTTGAAACAAAAATGAAAAAAAGGGATTTTTGTGATTAACTTGAAAATATTTTGGATTACTTTTACAGTTTCAGTAAATTTTTCATACAATTTTCATTCTCCACACTATCACGCAAGCATGTAATACATTTTAGCAAAAACTTTTAGAATACAATAGTTTATTATTATATTTCTATTTTGTTTTTGAAACATATACGAAGTAATGCAAAATTATACAATTACTTTATTTACATAGTAGAATATATGTTACACAATATATGGTAATTTAGCTATTTATATGCAAGAGTTAGATACTTTGCAAACTCATGTGAAGGCCTAAATATTAGTACTGCGACTGAAAAAGAATAATATTTTTTAAGAAACTTCATTCAAAGTTTTGCTTGTGTAAAATTTATACTACTAAAACAAAATTTGTAAAATATATGAGATAAAGGGGGAAAAATAAAATAAAGTAGAGACAAGATATGTAGTAATATAATTAACATAATTAATGAATGAAAAAAAAAATAAATAGCATAATTGAGTTGAATAGAGAGAAAATAATAATAAATCAATAATGATAAATCTGCGATAATTGGAATAAAATGTTAAATCTCTTGCGTAAATTTTGATATTAATGAAATTATATATAATATCACGAATGAACCCCAATTAATTAAAATAATTCATAAATGAACAAAACGGGAATATTTATATATTAATGTGATCTGTATTAATAAAACAATAATGCAACTCAATTGTACATCACATTGCGAATTTGATATGTAGACGGAAGATGAATATGATAATAGGAACAAATTATAGAAACATCCCTGAAAAGATGGCATCCCGCTTTGCATACGTGTCGGTTTTGTATTCCAATAACTAAAACAGTTGCAATACTTCATTGCTTCGCTGAAAATTGAAAAGTAAATAACAGAAATTGAATGTTATGACACAAAAAATAAATATAAAGTTATTGTTACTTTATTAATTATTTTACTATGTTATCAAATTATTCATTTAAGTTTAAACTTTTAATTAATTAAAAGTTGACATCGAAAGAAGTGGTTTTCTGGGATTTTATTGTGTTACATTAAATAAATTTGTACACACTTCGAATGTAAATATAAGTTAATTACAAAACTTTAAACAAGTATAGAACTTAAAAGTTTTGTAACGTAAGAATTCAATTTTTTCTTTTATATTATATAAAAGTAAAAAAAGTCCATTCATATTCAGAAAACTTATTAACTTTTTTTGAGTTAATTTGTACATTTAAATCATAATCTAAAAAAAAAAAAAAAATAAACAAAGATAAGACATGATGCGATTAAAGTTTAAACTTTTGATTTCAGCTCGATGTCGGGTAGTCTGGGCGGATCCATGAGTGGAAGCTGCTTGCAGCAAAGAGCCGAGGGTTATCCTGCATACGTATTCCACGAGCCTCTTCATTCCCTCACACAGACTTATTCGCATGCCCATACAACAACCGCGCATTCACAACCCCATCGCGGCATTCCGACCTCCCATGGTGGCACTCCCACTACACCGGGGGGTCAGCCCGCAGGACCCGGCGGTGCACCCTATCAACCCACGACCTCAACTGCGACTGGTAAGTTCCCATTTTCTAATTGCTGTTGCTCCATTGTTGGTCAATAGCCCCCCTCTTTTACCCCTGCTTTTTATCCGTTTTTTTCTTCTGTTTTTTTTTGCTTTTTCTATTTTCATTTACTCCTACTGCCTTTAATGCCGCACTTTAACGAGCTGCCGAAGTGTTTTTGACAATCACTCGAACGAGCTGTTCGCAATTTGGGAAACGATCACGAGAGACTCGAATTTTACGTCCCAGCCTCGAGTGCGATCTTTGTCTTGTGTGTTGTTGGTTTTTGTTTAATTCAATTAATAGTCAGGATGAAAAGAATCGTAATTGGATTGGCAAGTGGTGCCGCGTTGCTTCGTGATTGTTCTGGTCACGTTTCAGATCTTCGGATCCAAAATTCAAAGTGAAAAAGACCAAGGGATTCTTAAGTCTTATTGTTAATAAAATTATTATATAAGTAAAAAAGAGAACAACTTCATATAGCTTTAAAATAAAAAAAATAAGATGACTTTTTCATTGTGATTTTTAATTCAGAATCATATATGTATATTAAAAGAAATTATTATGTTAACATATGATGATTTGTGATAGTAAAGATAAAAGTTACTTTATGAATATGTATATAATGTCTAGTAAATGATTAGTTAAAATTGCATATCAGATATGTAAATCACTGTAATATATTCATCAAGTTATGACTGATTGAATGTATTGATGAAATCGATCATTTATGGAATTGGCAAACAAAATAATTAAAACTATTATAAATAATCATAAGTTACTATATTTAATATATCATACCTGATTCTGACAAAAGTTATGTATAAATAAATTGTCAATGAAAGTCATTTAAATATAGTTATACTACGTAACATGTTTCTAATTAGCATTATCGACTGCAAATGTTACACGATTATATTGAAATTATCTAATTATTTAAATTACAACATTTTCAAGTACACATTTGAAGTAATTCAATGAAAAATTATTTACTAATTAAAAATGGATTATGCATTTCTGTTAAATTAAATGATTTTCAATCATCATATAATTTACATAAAAACTAAAAATTTCATCTACTGCGTTTGACTGTACGGTTATGACATCATGATTACGAGATGTCGAGATAATTAAAATCACCAATTATGGAATCAGTGAATAAAATAATGACATTTATTCATTTATTATTTGAAAATAAATGTTGCAATAATTAATCATCATTAAATGATTACAGCAATTTATATTACAGTCATTAAATAATACCAAAATACGACTGATAATTACATCCCATAATTAATTGATCACGTAAAATTAGGTTTTCAAAAATGTTTTTTCGTTGATTTGCAATTAGATAAAAGAAGACAATTTTACATCCAGATAATTTGTCTTTTTATATATTCATATAGATATTTTTTGTTAGTTAAATATTTGTTTTTATTTCAACATTATTATAAATCATAAAATACATGAAAATTTAAATTCCAATCGACGTTAATTATTTTCGTTGAATGGCTGTAATACATTGCGAACATTTTTCGAATAGAAATAAAATTATCTGGATATCGTTTTAAGTAATTACATTTTAACGGATCATTTAAATTACTCATTCTATTTGCGATTGGGAACATTGAATACAGAACGTACAAATGTAGAACCGAACACAAGACAAATGTTTACGAATTCGTTAGTTTACGAGTGCGAAACACTGAAACAATAATTCTGAATGGAGCAACAGAACTTTTTCGATTTGCGTGTGCAACGCTTTTTAATGTTTATTACAATTAATCCTACCTGTCAAATAACACAAATCAGCTTCAATGATCTAATATGTTATTCTTTTTGTAAAAGAGTTTATGAATCGGAAATCGAAACATAAAATATATGTTTCATTTTTAACGAAATTAATACACTGAGGATAATGCCCTAGTTAGCCTAAATAAAACCTAGTTGAGAAAACTAAATAATAAAGTTGTTATCGTCCGACTAGATTGTATATTTGATATGACTAAATATATATAGTTCAAATGAGAATGTATAATTTACTAAACTCTTTAGTTACACGAATACAATTCTTTATTTGACACGAGTGGGAAAAATTAT
>JABFPJ010001573.1:0-24612 GCA_022817425.1 Gryon sp. ZL-2020 | reverse complement strand
CTACTAGAACTTTAGTTTACCAACATTGTGCCAGTATTCATCCAGTTGTTCATCAGTACCAAATTTGTATTGAGTTAAAGCTGGGCCATAGTCCGACTGGCGTTATCATTCCAGTACTTATTCAGTACTGGAATAGAATTTTGTAGAATTGATGCAGGTTCAGTAATACCTGCCAGTATTGGCAAATCCGGCAGCGGTATTGTGCCAGTATTGGGCCATATTGCATTTTCTTTCTGGGTAATGAGATAAGTGTAATCGTATATTACGGAAATTTGACAATTCTTGATGAGTGTAAGGGTCACGTCACGAGACAAAGTCGAGTGCTGTAAATTGCACAAGTCGAGAATTTTAAATCCCGCGCAAGTTACATACGATATTTTTTACAACGAGTGCATTGGGAAGTTACTTTTTTTATACAGAATACATAATAAAAAAGAAAACGGACTATCTTAACAAGGTGCACCAATAATAACATTCGCTGTGCGGCCATAGGACGGAGCAGCCTATATAAGTCGTCGCAGCTAAGACCAACTTAACCAGTTCGTCGAGAGCGCTCGAACGGTTAATATCGACATCGCTCTCGACGCCTAATGCGTTCCGTTCCGCTGCGCTCGACAAACTAATCAGTTCGTTTTAACTGCTACGCGTTATATAACATATGTTGGTCCATCGCCGTAGTGTTGTAGATACTATTGGTGCACCAATGAAACAGATGTCTGACTACTTTAACCAAAATATAATTTTCCAATTTTTTTTACAAATTATTAAAAACATAAATAAAGTGTGCAGGAAAGTATTTTCCGCACACTTTATCATCACTTTTGTTGAAAACGTAACTTCCCGCACTTAAATTAAGAAAAACATAACTTCCGAATTCACGTGTTATACAAAATATTTCATTAATTTTGTAAAATTTTTATCAGATTTTACGATCTTTTCAATATAGGAATATATTTAATAACATAGTTGACTTTTGATAATAAATTTTGTATTTTTCTGCATGAAATGTAATATACACAGAGATGATTTTTTTTATCTGTGCTAAAACATGTCAGAATGTAAATGATTTGCGTCACCGGGAAAAATTTATGAGTTGAATTTTATATTGGAGAACACTTTTAGGTATATAGTATAAAGTTTTTATTATAGACTGGCACATTGTCAGACTGTACTGGGGATTGACTTTGAACATTTATGATGTAAATTATGAAACCGGGACTTGTTTGTTTCTGAAAAGAGACACGGTAGTCCTGGTGGCACAAAAAACAAGTTTTTTTGTACTTGTCCAGCGACACTATCGCGTCTCTTGATTACAACTATACAGGGAGAACTCTGTAGCGATTTTCGCGCGTCCACAGTATTCGTATATTCATATATACGAAAATTTACGAAAATCGCATTGCAGCGCCACCGTTACTCACAAATTCTGGCAATACCGATATTCGTACGTGAAGAGAATAGCGATTTTGGTATAACTCCGCCCCTTTTTCGTCGGTTTGTGCACACCATGAATGTGTGCGTAACCTTAGTTAGTGACAAAATCGACGAAAAAGGGGCGGAGTTATACTAAAATCGCAAGTTTCTTCACGTACGAATATCGGTATTGCCAGAACTTGCGAGTAACGGTGGCGCTGTGATGCGATTTTCGAAAATTTTCGTATATAGAAATATTGAAAATTCGTCACGTGCGAATATTGATACAGAGTTCTCCCTGTGTAGGAGAAATAAAACCAAATTCGCGACATAACAAACAATTTCCATTTTTGAGTAATTGAAAGTAGTAACGCATTTTTTTGAGTCATTAACAAATTATTAAAATTACTGTAATTTGTATAATCCTACCTTTTTAACAGAGTTTTTATACGTCCAAAAACATCGGAAAGCAGATATAATTTAATGTCCATTTTAAATGGACAAATCTATAACTGGTCACTTGCAGGTCCTACTTTAGGAAAACATCACTATAAAAAGAAGTGTTTTATTTTAAAACACTTAGACGCTTTATCCAATGTTAAAAAGATAGATTAAAACTTAAAACACTTCCAAATGTTTTAAAAACTGCTACAAAAACGTTTAAATTAAAACATTTGTTTTTGCTGTGATGGAGAATGTTATATCTGAAGTGGAACATTTTACAGTTCTACTTGCAACTTAGTACACTTTAAATGTTATTTCAGAAGCTCCACTCAGATTAGTATGTATTCTCAATATTTTTTTATAGTTTACCGACTTTGAATTGGTCTGTAAGATTAGACTTACGTACTTTTACTGAAGATTTAACTTTCTTCTTAACTGACTCAATAGTGGGATTTTGTCCCCACTCCAACTTCGCAAACGTATGTTCGTATGACCTACAGTATAATCGCTCCATTCCATACCCAAGATTTTGAGTCAGATTCAAGTTCTAATTTTAATATTGTATACATTACTGAATCTTGATTATGTGCGTGGCGTCTTTAAGACAACAATATAAATTATAAGGAAACTCATATATTCACACCTAATTAAGCGTTAAGCATTAGTTTTTACTTAAAATCCATGTTTTTCGAAAGAATAAATAAAATAAACTATTAATTCACAAAAATACTATTTTATAAAGGATACATATTTCTACAACTGTTAATTCAATAATGAAGAGAGTGCTGGTTCTCAACAAAGCAATATAAGGTCCTGTCACTAAAAAAACAAGTGTCTCATTTTGAGACATTTTTGTTGATTGAGACGCGAAAAGTGTCTTTAAATTGAATAAATAAGACATTTTTGGTGTCTCAATCATCAAAAATGTCTCAAAATGAAACACTTGTTTTTGTTGTGTACGCATAGTTATTATGTACACTTCGATCGAAAATATATTTTTAAAATATATATAAAATATATATTTTTCTAAAAAAAAATATATTTGCAGCAAGAAATTATATAAATGGCATATATTTTTCATATATTTTCTAAAATGTATTTGTAAAAATATATCAAAAATATATAAAAAATATATAGAATATATATTTTGTATAAGTATAACGGCACGAAATTATATATTTCAAATATATTTTGAGAAATATATTTTTGTCCCTGTGGGTTTGTATAAATATTTAATTAAAGGATATTACAATGTCTTGAATGTAATATAATTTGTTCATACTTTTTTTTGGCACTTAAATTAAATTGTCAAAACCAACGAATAGGCCGTATGTATAAACTATATATGTTTCATAGGAAAAATGTATTTGTAAGTCTTGTTTTATCATTTACAGTCCATTGATTGTGTATACAGGGAAAGAAATTCTTAACCTTGAAAGTATGTCGATAAAAATGTTCAAGCAGATTTAAGCCGAATCCACGTGAAATTTTTTACAATTATGTGACAATAGATTCACATTAAACGTTTTTGGAAAACATTTTCTTTTAGGATTGCTTAACTTCACTCAATAAAAAAATGACACATTCTTAAATATTTAGCATCAATATTATAGTTGCATGAATTTCATGATATTATAGTGTGAATTTCATGCAAATATAAAGCAATGTTTTCCAATACTTTCATGATTAGAAATCTCTTTCCGTGTAAATTAACAGTACGTTTTATACCAAATGTTTGGATTAAATCTATTTTTTATAGTAAAAACGCGTTATTTCATATTTTCGTATTGCTGTAGTAGATGGTTTGAAACATAAGTATATTTCTTTCGTTTTTAATTTTCGTCGATTTGATCCAAGATTTGATCCTGATATTGTTCTGATACGTTATTAGAAGATATAACTTCCATCGTTAGACCCACTCCTACATATAATGTCGAATGCCCAATCTCCTACCGACACTTCGCTTACGTCTGCAGAGTAACTTCTTGAACGCATTTCGGAATTCTGGCGAGAACACCGTATAAATGGCTGGGTTTAATGTCGAATTTAAATACCTGTAACATTAATGTCCACGATTGTAATAAAATTATATTTACATGCACTGCCCCCTACGGAAAAAAAATATAACTCAAAATTTATAACTTTTTCATATGACAAAATATATAACTTTTTGCCGCTAAAATATATTTGAAAATATATTTCAAATATATTTGTTATATGTAAATATATGTATATTTTTGCATATATTTTACAAATATTATTTTACTTATATTTTTACAAATATATTTCAGAAATATGTTTGAAATATACATTAAATATATAACGTTTTGGCGAAAATATATGTGCACATAATCACATATATTTTGCATATATTTCGAAATATATTTTCTTCCGTTAGGGTGGCAAACTTCAATTTCTATCTTGTAAAAAAAAATTAATTAAACTGTAGTTAAAGTTGTAATAACTTATTTGAATTGCCAAGTACAAACAGGTTTATATTAATAAATTGTTATGTAATTTATTCAGTCTTACTAAACAAAATTTCATTTAACAAAAAAAAAGTCAAATAGTGTTCAACGTCTATCTATAATATTATATTCAGTAAAATCGATTGTAGTTGAATGTAATATAATGAGATTCTAATTAATGCTACTCGTAGAACTCTTCGTAAAACTACTACATTATTTATAGTTAATTTTTGTAACATAAACACTTCTCTATTATGAGCCTTTGAACAGACTTAGTGAAAAAAAACCAATGGAATAAATTTCTTTGAAGCAAGCTTTTAAAATGGGATTTGAAATTAGGCTTCCCACGTACAACTTTTTGTCATAATGTTGTCTTGGCGTAATAATATAATATACGTACCCTAACCACTGGAAGAAAGCTATCAGGTACTCGTTGATATTGCAGTTTATATTACGATTGTGGCATATTGGAAGTAATATAGCTATTACGAAGAATGGAAGCCAACAAATTACGAAAGCTCCCGTGATAATGGCTAGTGTTTTTGCTGCCTTTCTCTCTCGCTTTGATTCAGCGGCTATTTTTTTCTTACGCGCTACGACAGGACGCGGCGAAGCGTCTAAAGTTGGCGGGTCGGGATCTAAATCATTATGATACGAGGTCTTTTCAGGAGATGTGTTTGTTGAACTCACAGTTGTAAATGCAGTTGTAGTCTCTGCAATGGTGTAACATGTTTTTATAAGTTTACAAGGATGATTCTTTTTATACACAGTAAAAAAAATCTTGTGCCAGTGTAAAAGTGTAAAAATTTCGGTGTATTTTTTTACACTCAAAGGTGTAAATATACCTAAAGTATAATTATGATTGGCTGTTGGTACACCAATCGGTGTACAATTAACACTTTTTAGACATTATATGTATTTTTATACGAAATCGTGTAAATATATAAATATCTCTTTTACTGTGTAGTTAAAGCTAAGTTTGGACCATATAAAAAATAAATAATAATACATTGTGTATCAAGGGCGGAACAATCGCAATTATAGCCGAGTATTGTGACTTCGTACGAGGTAAAAATTGCCGTTCCGTCCTTGATACATACAGAATTTTACATCTCATGTGCAAGTTAAGTACTTCATTATTGTTCAAGAAAGAAATCAGTAAGTAGCTCATTATAACCTCAGGGCGGTAAGAAGCTATTTACCGCACTATAGTATTTATAATGAACTATTTACCAATCGCAATCGAGGACAGTAAAGAAGTACTAACCGTGCACGTGTGGTGTAAATAAATAAATATTGTAATTGTTTACAAAATTGAATAAATACATTAAAATTAATGAAAGTTACCAGACATCGTTGGAAGAGGTTTGCCTATGACAGAAACGACAACGGCAGCGATACCACCAGACGTTTGGGCTTGTGCTAAGGCACCTCCAACAACATGGCTACTACCTATTGGTTTCGGTGGTCCCATTATTTGCATTGTACCTGAAAGTTATTATAAAATTAGGTATATTTCATACAGAAAAAAGAATCAATTAATTATACTTTAAGCAACATGTAATGAATGACTGCACGTGTGTCTTAATAAAGGATAAGATAATTTTCAGTGGTCTAATCATGAATTATATTGAAACAGAGATTGCTTTAAACTTACAGGATTATTCATTAAATGTTGAGAAACGGACAACCACGTAAATAAACAAACGCTAGCGTGTTGCTGTCTCGTTTATCATGACTTATAAGCTTATTCACTAACTCGTGAGAAATCGTTGTTTAGAGGTATTTATTGGGTTTTTATACACATTTTAAGTGAAATTTAAGTATTTAAATAAGTGTTACATAGAAAAATTAAATCAATGTGTTTTCATTAGAATCAGTTTTTATTTGGTTCTACAACATCAGATGTATTTTTTTTGTTCAAGAAACTATTTTCAAATTTTTGGTGAAGAAAAACTGCTTGTGAAAAAAAGATTACAGTTTGTCTTTTGTTTCGATATTTTTAAAAAGGCTTTGTATTCTTTTGAAACTATTCAACGTAATTTTCACATTTAGTCTACACAAAATTGCTTACAAAATTATGGTCTACGTTTGTGTTTTTTTTTAAATTATACATCTAAGCAAATATATTTCCTCATTTGGGAAATACTAGGATTTTACGTTTACAAGATTTGTTTAAAAGGTTTCATATTATTTATTGTATACAACAAGATTAATAAAAAATGTTATTTTCTGTATTCAAAGCAATAAAAAACTTGAATTACAATAAAATAAATAAAATTGTACTGGACATTTTATTGTAATGTTTAAAATTAAACTAGTTGTAATAAATAATGTTTTTATGTTTTATACCTTGAGTACTTGGAGGTTGCCCGGGTCGTCTGCGTATTCTTTTTCGAGCTGCCTGATATATTCTCCAATATAAGATAAGTATAACAATAAGAGGTAAATAAAATGAAAATACAGTGGCAAATATCTGAAATAAAGAAATAAAAGTATTTATTAATAATAAAATTTTATAATGGAGGTGTTATGCATTCACATTTTAATCACATTATTACATTTATTTATGTGAGAAAATTAATTTTGCTTATTCGTAATATATTATGAAATTCACATTTTTTTATTATTTCAACATTAATCTGCATCCAAATGTATTTTTACTTTTGTAAAATAAATTTTTATATATTACCTGATATCCAATATCCTGGCTTACAAGGCAGGTTTTGTCATGTAAAACTCGTTTTTCCCACTGCGGATCCTTCCATCCAAGCATTGGGGCAATGCAAACAAGAAAAGCCACTAACCAAACGATGATAATCATAACAACTATTCTGTGTTTTGTTCGATGATGTATGTAGTCGATTTTTGTAACAGCCCAATATCTAAAACAAAAGATATTTTTTTCTGTTTATCATAATGGGTATAATTTCGAATTATGAAAAAAAGTAACTAAACAATTGTTCATTTTTATTTATCACATTCGACATTAAATTACTTGTCTATCATTTTATGTTCTTGATTAACTTTTTAAGTCACAATTAATATTTTTCATTTTTAATTTTATTATCTTTTGAAATCATGACTTTGAAATTGATCAATATTAAAATAATAAATAACTTTTTAATTACTTTCAATCTTACTGTAATAATTGACGAGAAGTTTAGTTATAAGTAATGTAAAGCGAGCTACAAAGACCAATAAGCTTCATCGTATGATTCGAGTAAAACTTAAACACAAGCGTTGATAAAAGTGTCGTTTCCCAATCGTGTTCTTCAGCTTCTCTACTGAACAATGAAAACGCTGACACCCATTATTACTCTTCTGTATTACGTTGCTCCATGAATACATCACTTACTCTCTCGAGTTTCAGCTTTTCGTAATAAACACTTACGTTTAATTGCGATTATGCTGACAGAAAAAATAGCAAAAGAGTTTCTTTTTCATCTTTTAAAGTATATCAATACAAATAAGTATAATAAAATAAATATTTCGTTATGAATTCAATTATGAATTACCTTTTCTTCGTGGAGTAATTATAAAAATTAAATAAAAGCAATATAACAAAAAATTATCTCCGTAATTTGTTGTCTCTTAGAATTTCACTTTTTTTCTCAGACGATAATCCGTCGCTGCCAAAATGACCCAAAAACTTATTAGATAACTCACTCTATATATTATGTTTTATTGTATAATTTATACGAGTTGATTAAAATGCATACGAGAATTCCGCTACATATAATATCTTTTCATTACATATGTGTTGCAATGTTCGTCGTAGAGTATCTGCGACATTTGCATTCATGTTAAGGTGCCCCCTGACAACAAAACTTTCTATTAATTAGTCGCTCCGTTACAAATCCTTGGCTTTACTTTGGTTGCTCTTAATTAGTATATGAATTGAAACAATAATTGCACTGAAAGCATGTAATTATAAAAGGATGCTTGGGAAATTTGTTAAAAGAAATAATTAAATAAGTTATTAAAACACAAATGTGACAAGAAAATAGCGTTTAATGTATTGTGTAAATTGAAAAAATAGATAACGCTATGAATAATGTATTTGGTTTTTATGTTACTTTAAGAAGTCGAAATTATATCAACAAAATCTTCAATGAAACGTTGAATCTGCCAGAGCCAGCTTTGAATTAACAGTTAGAATACAGATATCCAATCGCTTGTGTTGTTGGCAGTTTTCCATGAAATCGAAAATCAGTGCATTTAGAAATCAACAATAATTTATAGAATACATATCCCTAAAATGGCCATTTCGACAATAGCAGAATTTTTCATCTACGGAAATACAATCTTTTATTTTAACTTGGGAAATAAACACGCAAAGTAAACTTGTAAGGTAAACTATAATATTATTCAGAACGTTATTCAAATTTAAGATTAAAATATGATTACAATATGATTTCGCATTTTCTTATTAGAATATGTTTCCGAGAACTAATATTTATAAGAAAACAATTTGTTTGAAATATGAATATTCATAAAATCATAATACCGATTAATCGTTATAACTCAAATAATATTCACTGTATGTTTACGAGTGTTATATTTCAGAGTATATATTAAATGAAAAATAAATTCAAACAGAGCAAAATTTATGTTTTGACAGAGAACTTGTATTTACTGTTACATTGAATGCAGAATAAATAATTGACTTGTGATAGACAATTTAATTATAATCTAATTTAACGGAATTCCATGAAAATGAAACGATATTTAAGCCCGTGATTGTCAAATGAAAATTTTGAATGGATAGTTCGAGTTTTCAGAATAAATAACATTATCATATATTATATTTTAATATATTCTCCCTATGTTTTAACTATAAAATATGAATAATCATGTATATGGCATAATAAATCATAACATATGGCAAAAATTCAATAAATCTGTTTTATATTAGAATATTTTATATTTTAATATTTCTTTTATGATTTGTTTATTAACACAATCTGTATTATGAAATTGTATTGCTATTTGTACATAATCGAAAATTTTAGGCGTGCCTTTGACAGTCGTTGTCTAGTCAATGTTTGCGAATTCGAGATAAGGGTATTGTTAGAAGATGTTGCTTTAGTTATCTGCTTTACTAACTGTATCATTATCTTTGTAAAAAATGTTATTTTCTTAGTACAATCAGGTACAATTCAATGTACGTTTCTTGATATTGTTTATATTTGCGAGACAGTCATTTTCTTCAGCTGAAAATAAGTAACACAGAAACAGTGTATTTCCCTTATATAGTTTGTTGCACAAATATTTAAACTTGACGCACCAGTAATTTCCTTTAAGCTACACATCGAGAATTCTATTAACATCTTAAACTTTAATTATCTTGTTACATCATTTAATTAAATTTACTTTTAATTAGCCACAATAATTTCTGATAAATAATCTTTGCAGCATATGATTATAATGAAGACAACAATAATTACAATAACTTACGTTATGTTTTACATTTCTTGGTTTAATGTTCTTCTTTCTTTTGAGACATTTTTTCCAAGAAACTCAATGTTTCCGCGATGTTTTATTTCATTTCTTAGACTATTCTTTTTGCTCTTAAAAGCTTTTGACTACTTCTTTTCCCCTCAAAGGTTTACGAAGAATTTTTTTTTATTCTTTAAAAATTCCTGTTCAGGGAATCGGACTCAATATTAATTGTCCTCAATTTAGATTTATTTTTTTCTATATCGTTTTTATCTATCCTTTTTGTTATTTCATTTTACCTTCATATATATATGTATATATATATATATATATATGCGATTAATTCCAATTATTTTTATTCTTACTATTCTTAACTATACATATATAAAATAAATACCTCGCGGTTTAGTGCATTGCATGTCAGTTTTAACGACGTGCTTACACTCACAACATTTATTTTTATACTTGTGATTTTCTTACTGCATTTCAGTTTAAGCTTTCCAAGTTTTTGGCTAGCCGACAATGTCATTTGTATGCTCGCGTTAGTAAGCCAAGAGTGATGTATCAGGAAGCGACTTTAGGTGTCAAAAAAATTTTTCTTTTCGTGACATTTAACAAAAGTATAATTAACAACTATAGAAAGAAGTGTATAAATTATTCACTGACCTGTCAAGTGCAATAGCTACGAGGTGTAAAATAGATGCTGTGCAGCACAGAACATCACTGCTGGTCCACATGTCGCATAATTCCGGACCAAGCGCCCACTCATCCGATACTTCGTACACGGCTCCTGCCAATAATGATACACTAAAAACACTATTCATTGGTTTTGTAATAAATTATTGTATTCTTATAAAAATTGTTCCTTGCAAGCTTAATTAAGTAATAATTTAATTATTCTTTGTTTAATTTTGCTTTGTGGAATGATTATATAATCACTTACAATTTGCTTAATGACATTGTATACATGGCAAATATCAGACATCAAAAAGCTAATGTTTCGGACACTAATAGTTAGTCGAAACGAGAAATTAAATTCCACAATAAACAGGCTAAGATTATTCTCACCTAAAGGCATTACGAGGCACGCCACAAGAAGGTCTGCAAATGCCAGAGATAGAATTAAGTAGTTTGCCACACTTTGCAGATTTCTTTCCAACAGAATGGCAGCTATCACAAAGACATTTCCTGAAATACAATACAACGGGTTTCATGTTACTTAACCTTCATATTGTAGTTTGACTAAGTAGTCATATCAACGAAATTATGTGCATGATGGGTTACGGTTATACTAATTATTCACTGAAAAATTGGTTACTCTAGTTGTGTCTGTGAAATAGTATTTGAAAAATACTATTTCGTTCATAGAAGAATGTGTGCTTTTGAAAGTTCAGTAAAACTGCATACAAATAATGATGTTTGATTTATAACTAAAATTAATTTCTGAAATTGACGTTTTTAAAAAGACTCAAAAATTGCATTGTAAACATAACATAGTTATTTTTTATTTCTTTCGCTACAAAGTTTTAAAAAGTTATGGAAAAATAGATCTTTTTGTATCCAGCTTCAGTCTTGATTTTGGGATTACTGTGTCATCATACATTATGATTATTTTTTTATTAAAAAAACAACTTTTTGTCCTCGAGCTAGAAAAAGTGGAGAAGCTGAGACATTGGTTTCTATAGAGGCTACGCATTGAAAATAATACTATTACATTTGTGCACTTATACGTTCACGAAAATTTCATGAGAAGAACGACACGTACAATGAAAAGTATTTATAGTATCTTTACAGACAGCTCAAAAACTAATGTAAATTATTAAATTAATTTTATAAGATTTAAGGTATATTCATCACCAATACTTTAATCTGCTATAAATTTCAAAGTTAAATGAAATAACAATTTTTATCATAAAATTAAAAATTTATGTTAATAAATTGAATTTACAAAATGTCACTCAACTAGTTTTGTTTTCATAGAGCTGCATATATTCTAACAGTCCAGCCTTTAACTTATTTCAAATTTTACCTATTTATTCATGTATGCGAGCTTTTGCTCATATTACGGTCATTCGTTGAAATCTGCGCATACGCAACAATTGTTTCATTAGTAACAGTGCAATGTAAATACCAAAGATTACAACGCGAAAACACAAGACGTAGATTCCTTTTATTTATGTCGCTGTACATTTTGCGAAATTTGTAACCGTTTCAGTAGGTTTTAATTATATAAAATTATAAGATCCTTCTCTTAATTTATATATTAAAATTTCATCTGTCTTATGACGGAAATTCTAATTTGTAACGTAATTTTTGTGAATTAAAGAATATTAAGTGTTTTTAAGATACATTTTACGGAAGACAGACAAACGATGTTATATTATTTATTTAACTAAGATTACTCTTTATTTTATTATTCAAAGGAATTGATAAAATTAAATCCAAGTACTCTTTCTTGTTATAAATTTCATACTATAATTGCAAAAACTTTCTCAATTAAAATATACTGCGAATATTGCATTGAACACATTTTATTCCATTACTCGACACTTGACCTCAATTATACCGGAAAATCGATGAAATTTAATGTTCAATCTTTGAGGAAGTGTGAATTTTTAATATTACTTTATCTAAAATACAAAATAAATTGACTATTACAAGAAGATGATACACGCTTCAAGAGCTTAAGTGTAGATGAATATTTTACAGGAAATTTCAGTATTCGAGGACATACACGACAGAAATATTCAATATATTTTGCTATGTTTACATACATTATATGTTAATAAATTACATTATTGGTCAAAATTATCATATTTCAATAAAATATATACATTTCATATGTGTAATAATAGAAAATTTACAATGTATCGCATAATTTTCTTGTTTTAAGTTAATACGTAACAAATATATTTGTTCTGGTTACAGAATATTGAACAGTGAAATTGATAGAATATTTTAATGAGAAAACTTTGTGAAATCTCAAAGTCCTTGAATACTCCTGAAGATAGGTTTTTTTTTAATTTCGTCGAAAATTGGTTCCTGAAACTACAATGAAATTACTTCAATATTTGTTCCAATTACAAACTTTTTTATTTGCAATTTAATGATAACAAATATTTATATTAATTGCAATGCAATTATATTTACTAGGATATTTAAGTTACATTTTGTGCGAAAGAAAAAAAAATTTTGTTTTACATACATTTCTCAAATTTTACATAACTTTAATTGTAATATAAAACCGTCATCTTTAAAACTTTCACGATAATTCAAGCAAAGTTCGCTAAATGTTTTATAATTACCATTTTTACCGAGAATAAGAGTTTTTTTCCGGCAATTTTCAAGTTTCATTCTAAATGCAGATTTAATTTGGATGTTTCCAAAGGTCCATTTTATTCTCAATTTCTCAACAAGATCATTTCTGACTGATCAATATAGGTTAATTTCGTGATAATATTAATGTAGCAATTTTTGATAATTGAGGTAATTGTGCGAAAAGAAAATCTTGATAAAATGCCAATTTTTTAATCGAAAAAATTTAATAGATTGTTTTCGGTATACAATATTCTTGGAAGTATTATTGGTGTTTAGGTTCTTTAGCATTTTATGTATAGTTTCGTAGGTGTCAACCTGACTGATCTTCATTCTATTGAATGTTCTTTGAATGGGTCTAAATATTGAAATTTTCAATAGAATGAAATACCAATAATGCTTGAAAGAACTAAGGTTTAGAACGATCAGCAGAAAAGTATAAAATTTCATAAACTAAAGCAATTACGTTTCGATACAATTCTTCAAGTCATTTTTTTCGTTGTAAACGTAAAACTAAAGGAAACGCCTAGATAATTTAAATTAACCGCAGATGACAAGGATTCATTGTTATGCAAGAACCAGAGATCATTTGAATTTGCATATAAATTCAAATTTGCATTGCTTCAAAGCTTCTTGTTTAAACTGACTATACTCTTTCGAGCTTTTGTCGATATTCCACTTTTTTCAATTGGTAACTTAAGTTGAAGAATGAGTTTATATTATATTGAGAGTTTCACACATTTAAGCAGTCATGATCTGCAATAAATTATTCATTCTAACGAAAAGACTAGTTTAAGTTTTACGAAGAATAAAAACATCCTTTGTCTTAAAACATATAATGTCCATTAATTTTAAATTGTCAGAACATAAACTGAATTCAAACTTCAAACGAGTGAATGCGAAAATCTTTTCGTGAACAGAATGTTGTCTTAGTCCACGTACGTAATATAAAAGATGTAAATGTTTAAACATTTTAATTTAAAAAATGACGGCAAATAAATTTGTTTGCAAATATTTTTACGCCTGATATTGCTTTTCTTAAAATTTTAACTAAAATATTGAAATATGTTGGAAATGTTGAAGCGACCAATTCAAAAAAAATTCGATTTAAATATTTCCGTCACAATATGTGTTCATTATTTCCACTTCATTGGCGTTTTGAAAAGCATTTAGTGATATAGTTGGTCTAATATATAATCATTAAGTTAGACTTTTCAAACGAACGGGATAGAGAGTTATTATTTTGTATTCTGGTCGAAGAAAACATCGTCGGTTATAACAATTTTGACCTTAATATGTGAATATGATTATTCGTTTATCGATTTTATTTCCGGAATGTTGTTGCAGCATATAATATGTTTATTAAAATAACTCACAATGATACTGTATGCTACATAATTAAATTATTTAAGATTATAGGAATTCAAAAATTTAACTTATCAAATAATAATTTCAATAGAAATGTTATCCAATTTATGCACACATTATATACAAATATGAGCAAGTGTTAAAGGTATAAAACATACCTGAAATGAAAATATTCTATTTCAATATGACAATAATTATTATAAATACGTAATATTCAAAATGCTTTCTACATATATATAAGTATTAGATTAAATAAAAATAATTTGACAATTTTGCAATTGATTATAACTTATACGCATGCTAAACTTGGATTTCATTACTTCTTGTATTTCAGGTCTTCGGCTATTTGACAATAGATCTCCAAAAATTAAATAAAAACGGATCATGTGTCAAATGTTATATCACATATTTGCAACACGTATTTTACCTAAGTACCTTTTACTTTCACAATAATTATTCTATCGGCATTTATATTTTATGCGAATCATAAAGTATACTCGTAAAACATAATGTAATATATAAGCTAGTCCACATAGTTTACGTATATAATATAATAAAAGAAATGAACACTTTTCATTGTACAAACTTAAAAAAATTATAATGAATTGTCGTAAAATATTTCTTACATTTTATATAAATTGTTGTAAATTGCATCTGGATAAAACATTTTTATTAGTATTATAACACATTTTGATTAACAATTTGTCCCAAGTGTAAACTTTACTGAAATATATTTTTTGCACAATATTTCGTTTTTACAACAATTGAAGAGAACTATGATAAATTGTAGCTACAAAATATCGCGCTAAAATGTTTAGAAATTATGTTTGAAATATCAACGCTGAAATTGACATTATTACTTTGATCGAGTGCAACAACACATGAAAGTGACAGTTGTTTATGGATCGTTAGTGCAAGAGCATTCACGGTGTAATGAACCAGGTAAAGTGGTAATCACAAATGAACTTTGAAAAAAGGTTACCATAAATATCGTGGAACAAAAATTAATTATCCTGAGAGTAGTAGTTTTCTTTTACTTTTCATTGACTAACTTACGTTTTATCATGAAATGTATTATAATATAAAATTAAATGACGATAAAAGCACAGCTTCTTTATCAATCATACTGAATTTATTATAAATAACAAATAATCGAGATATTTTTTAATAACGAATATACACTGATATTTGATTTTGTAACCTGTTCTGTATTCGTATTTGTGGCGTGTAAAAAAACGAAACAAGCTGAAAAGATCCCATTACGTGGTAAACTTTATAATACTTGGAGCATTATTATTCTTGTGATAAATTGCTTGAAAGAAAATTATACTTCAATGAATATTCGAGATAATGATAATGCCTTGCAAGTATGAGCGGTGATATTAAAAATGATGAAAAAAGGTTTCAGAAAATTGAATTCTCTTATTTGCTGGCGATTGATAATATTGGACTTTCCTATAGGAGTTAGAAATGATTCTAATAGCATTGAATGATTATTGACTTACATGATAAATTTCACAAAAAAATTTCAACTTGTGATTAATAGGCACTTTTATAAGAGAAAACACGAATAATAGCGATTATTATTTATCACCGTAATCATTTCTTCTTGTAAATTAACTATTTTTTAAATTTTGCTTTTGTTACTAACTTTTATTTCTATCGTCACTTTTCATTAAAATATTGATCAATGCAATAAAAAAAAACAACAATAACAAAAAGAAAACTGGCCAACTGGTTTTTATCATTAAAATACCTCAATGCTTTTAAACAATTTTTTGTAATGGCGTCTTCATGCTGAGAACGAACAATTTACCTTCTCAAATTCTCTGAGATACTTCATTCATGACTATTCATCGAGAATATTCATACTCTGCTGATTCGCAACACCGTATTCTTTTTCTTACGGATGCACTCACGATGAGA
Organism: Gryon sp. ZL-2020; assembly: GCA_022817425.1. Classification (NCBI taxonomy): domain Eukaryota; kingdom Metazoa; phylum Arthropoda; class Insecta; order Hymenoptera; family Scelionidae; genus Gryon; species Gryon sp. ZL-2020. Next base: position 8,236 of record JABFPJ010001573.1, on the reverse strand, counting down.
ACAATGACTGTCTCGCTATTCGTTGCAAACTTGTTTTAAGTATTGATTTCCAGTTAAATAAGTCATAAATTTGATACATTAAAAAGTTGCTATATATATTAACAATAAAATTAATAATGAGCTGCGTATATACGTGGATTAAAATATAATGAAATATTGAAAGGTAATTTGAAAGAAAGTGAAATAAAAAAAGACTGTTTGATTATAAAACAAAGCTATATACAATACGGGAAATACATAGTTGTTTACATCTTATTGTCAATATTTACGTACAATTGACCTTTATAAGATACTTTCAATATTGTTTTCAGCTTGTATTGGTAGACCAATTCATTTGATCAAACATGACTGTTTTCAATGCTATGAATGTCTGATCAAATCCGCATTTATTTCACTGAAAGTTAATTCAAACGAATATTTTAACTAAAATTCTGTGTGCATACGTCAGAACTATATTGTTTGTTGACAATAATCAAACGTCTTGATATTAATTATTACTTTAGTGAAAGAATATCTTTGATGTAACTATGAATATTTCACTGCAGACATTCTTTATGTATTCTAAACTTTTAAAATAATTCAAAGTATTCTTTGTTAATTAAAATATAATGTGTTAATTGAATTAAAACAATAGAATTTTATTTTATAAAATAGTCATTGCATAAATGGTGTTATAAGAAATTTTACTTTATTATCTAATGAAGTTACAAATAAATTTTATTTATAATGTTTTGTTTTTTATGGCTGTAAAATGCGAATCAAAATATTTAGTTCCAAAAAAACTAGAATGTAATAACTTGTGTTTCATATCTTTATTGAATATCTCGCCCGTAAATGATATCTTTATTTCGTTTTCAGACACAAAAGTGTAAACTTATTTTTCAACAGGAAGCTACCCATTTTTCGCGATATCCTGAAGAGTAATTTTCTGCGTGAAAGATGTAATAAATGCGATATTGTAAACATTAAAGATATAATATTTCGACTTTAAAGTTATATTCAACTGAAATTCATCTTTCAATTTATAAAGTTTTGTCGAAAATTTATATGCTTGATAAAAAATTAATTGCATTTTAAATACATACAACGAAAAATGCATTATTTGTTTGACATGTATACCAGTCTTCTTTTTTTAATCCAATTTCATAATATTCTGTAAAAATAAATATCTTTTTTTTTTACAATCATATAAATTTTCTTTTCTTTTAACAATTCCTTTTAAATTATTTTAGTTATTTAAAATTAAATTAAAAAACTCGATGTAAATTCGAAGGTAGAAAATATATAATGATATTTTCAAGAATGTCTAAACCGAATTAAACAAGATTAAATTTAATCTTAATTTTAAGTTAATCAGTTTTAATTTTTTAATTCTTGATTGTTATTGTTCAAATGTAACATTTTAACAATAACACGTTTTAACGCGTTTTTTTATTGAAAGTCAAAAGAAATTGTGTATGAGATTAACTTCTTCCACTTCGTTTTTCTGTTTCATTAACTCGATTTTTTTTGTTTTTTGGTTTTTAGAAATAGAAGTTGACAAAAAGATGTTCATATTAATTAGCTTTTTGAATTAATACGAGATAACAGAAAAGTGATATGTTTCAAAGTAATTAAGAGAATGCAAATAAATAATATTTTCTGTACTTGTGCAAAACATATTATTTTTCGTTACTGCAATTTATTCTGACAAATATCGTATTCAACACGTAGGTAAGACTACTAGTTCAACAATATAAGGTTTCATTTGGCTTACGAGTACAATTTTCGTTGTATAAATTGTCATAGCTGTATAAACAGCAACTTGAACTAAAATGTCAGAATCAATTTACTTTCCCCAAAGCTATTTATTTTCCATCTGAGCAACATTATTGAGTAGCAATATAAATCTGGTAAAATGAAAAATTAGTAGAATAGAATTATCATTTTTATTTCTAAAAAAAAATATCATTAAAGAACATATCATTGTATATAATTATTTAATTTAAATTTTTATAACATTTCAATATAAAAAATTCATACATAAAAGAAAAACAAAAAATTCATACATAAAATAATTTTTTTTTATTTAATACTTATTATTCAATTGCAGAGAAAAGATATACATAATACAATTTTTTGAAATATGAAGTTTTTGTAAGATTACAATATTTGTAGGATATCTAAGTAAACTTAGCTATAGAAAATTGGTTTAACACAAAAAGCCTTGGGCTATAATATGTAAGTTCAGAACCCCACGTAGGGATTCTAAATATGTGAAGAACCTTTCGTGACTATTTCATTGCGTCAATTTTTCGCTAGAATAAACAATTAATATTGAAGTTCAGTAAAATGAGATTTTCATGACATTTTTTAATGAAAAATTGTATTCTTGTAAGTTCAATTATTATATTTCAACAAATGTATGTTTCGATATGTATGAATATAATGAAAATCAAATTTGATTATATTTGAAATTACAAACTATTGTATATTTTAACTTATTCAATTTCATATTTCATAAAAAATGCTTATGTGCTAGCCAATATTGATTTTCGAAGGATTTATTAAGTTCATGTCACTGCTCTCTCCAATTTTAAAATAGAAGAATAAAATTTTCTTGTCAAAGTTCTATTTGAATGTCCACTATGATTGAATATAGATTTCAATTCAACTGGGAAACATAATTTTACTGTCAGATGTTTTGCCGTGCAAACATGTCAAGAATATTTATGATATCAAAATATCATTATGGTAACATTTTATAATTAAAATTGCGTTAAGTGAATTATATCATAACTGATTAAGCATAATAAATTAATGATTTTTTAAATCATATTCTCTGAAATGTATTGTTGTTGTTTTCTTTCATTACTTTTATATTTTAGTGTACGAATATTTTCTAGATTGTCGACTTGTATAATTTCGTTTTACACCCAGGAAAATGATGTACTAAATATTGCAAGGTCTGCTATAAAACAAATGCACACAATGTCTTACAGCTATTTTGTGATAATAGAACAATCTATATTGATGCCGTTCGTCTGCTTTTCACACATCATTATTTAAGAAATTCATTTCGTAAATTCAGTTAAAAAATAACTGCACTGTATAATCTTTAAAATTAAATTAATATTGAATTCATTTATGAAAATTTGTATTCTTGTCATTCTAAAGATAATACACAAAATTATAGACATTGATTCGCGTGTCAAATTAATTAATATTTTTTTCATAAGAAAAAAACAATGCGTTTATTCATTATTATAGTGAAGATAACGTAATTGCTCTAATGCATAATGCATTAACTCTCACAGCGTGATGGAGCATAAAACATTACTTATACTAAGTTAAAACAATTAAGAAAAGTAAAGTATTGAAATAAATTATGAAATTAAATAAAAATTACATTGAAAAATTTTTATGACAACATAAACATTTTTATAAATGCGGAATAGTTAATTATCCTAAAAACTTAAACAATGCACTTGAATATTTTATTTCATCATATAAGAATGAAGAATAAAATAATTGCTTTTCATGTCAAAATGTTAAATATATTTTAACATTTTGTTTATTCATTCTAGTTATTGCAGCTGTAATAATAAACGTACAATTTCATTAAAAGTATTACACTCATTTTTGTCAAGCAATAGCATTTGTCTAGCTTCTAAGTTTAGTTGATGCAAGCATTCAAGTCAGCAGCAAACGCAACGTTAGAGCTGTTGTTTATAGATTCATTAGTGATGTTTAAGTCCTTGCACAACTTCTTGTAAAATAAAGGAAAATGTTTCATGCCAAACTCTATCACAATAGATCCTCTTTACGTGTAAATAAACAACAACCATTATTCAGTTCGAGTTCTTCTTGTTCCAATGTCAAATCCATAATACTTTCAACATTTCAACAATTTAAAACACATAATCACTTCAACAGTAAATGAGCAAATTACAGATTTAACTGAAAGGTCAATTTATTCCGACGAATTTAGAATGTAAACGTTGTAGACGTACAGAAGAAAAAAAGGACAAGTTTTCTGTTAAGACGCTGAACCTCCTTTTCATATCGTACCTTATATCGAGGACATATTACATTTTTGATCTAAGATATTCTTTTGTCACTGAAAATGTATTTTCGAGGCAAAACACTTTTATGTATAATGTAATCATCATTTTGATTGAAAAATAATATTTCAGAAGAATCAAGAATATAATTTATGAAAATTAAATATCTAATGTACTATGATAAAATATTTTGTTCAAATTTATTACCGTTCGTGAAATTAGATTACAACGATGATTTTATTTATGTTAGGATTTCTAAATGTGTTGAAACACGAAAGCATGACGCTGCTTTTGCTATCAACGGGCAATTGCAGTTTAATAATTAAAATTTCTAACATCGTTGTTTTAGAAGGAAAATTTTGCATTTGATCACTGAATTATAAAATAACTGTAATTGAATGCTAGAAAGTTTAGAATTAGATTGTTAGAAACTTTATACGACGCATCTGTTTGACTGTTTCTCTGAATACGATGATGAAGACAAAAGTTGGATATTTCAAATTAAATAAATACATATACTATCAACTGATGCGGCTGTCTATATTCATATTTTTATTTTTCAACTAAATGCAAAATTAAAATACCTTAAATATAAATTGATTAATACATTTTATAGTATCTTAAAAAAAGTACAGTAGTAATTTAAGGATACATTTATTTAATGATGCCAAATACTATCTTTGTATACCTTTTTTATATGAATAGTTTTTTTTCTATGCATATATTTGGAGATACTTCCACTGAATTTCTTTCTGGTCTTTCAAGTAGAAGTGAAGTAAATTTGCATGACAGTTAAAAACAGAAAAGAACAAACGAAAATCCGACATGCGAAATGAGACTTATTTTTTTGCCTCCGTTCCTTTCGAAACAATCACTTTTACCTAATCAAAAAGTGCATTCATGTATACTCTCTTGCTGGACATGCATTTCCATCTTATCATTTAAATAGATGTACTATATTTAAATATAGTACTACGCCTTCGAATACTATTTTACGTACTCCAATTAGGTTAGAGGTAATGTACATTTATCACATAAGATAAATGTATCTGATATGTGCATGTACCGCACGACCTGTTACATGCAAAAATGTTCTATGATATATGTCACATTTCAAGTTTTGTTAACGACTAATTACGTTCTTTGCATTATACAATCCGAGAATTTGAAATTTAATACAGCGCAAGGAAGCTGCGAATTTCCATACACAACATTACATTTGATCCAGTGTAGAGAGCAATTTTTAGCAAAAAAATGTTTGCTTTAAAAACTATTTCACATGTTTAATCTCATTTTACATAAGGTAAATATTGGTTATCTTTACTAATGAGAATAATTTGTTGTTAAAAATTAAAAAGGTATTATATATCTTTGGAAAATTGATTCTATTCGGTGACATCTACTTCAAGTAGATGTCGTTTTTACGAGACGGAATTAGTTCAAAATTATTTTTCTTTAACACATACGTAGATGTAACTTGAAAAGAATGTGTAATATTAAGGTCAAAGTAGAAATGAAGTATAATTTTAAATTGTAAAAATATTTAATATGCAAGATGTGTTTTTTTATTACTATTTGACTACTTGTTTTTATTTATTTTTTTTCTCATAAAACCTGAAACGAAGCTATAAAATACAAGAGTTTCCCGAACTAACAATTTAGAATCAATACTACGTACTATTTCATTATCTTTACAAACGAAAAACTGGCAATATTGAAAAATGAAATAAAATAAAGCTAAAATAATTTACCGTATAAACAAAATAATATTGTGAAGAAAATAGCAATTATTTTTATATGTTATATGTAGAAATACGACAAGTATTTTATAATAAATATTATATTATTTTGTTCGTTAATTAATTAGATAAATTTGACTTTCAGTTTTAATTTAATCTGTATAAACCTAAAATTTACGTGAGTTTTACACAGAAAAAATATGCACTCTTTTTTTGGGTTAAGAACATATTATGACCAAGTATGGTCCGTCTATAAAATGTTATTACATTTTCGTTTATTCACAGTACGGCGAGGTTCATATTTCTTTGCTTTCAAAGCGTATATGCCTTTTCAAGTACATTTTTTAACAAAAAGCGTGATAAACAACTAATGTTCGCTTTTTCGAACACATTAAGTGAGAAGATTGATTTTTTTTATAAATAAGCTTAGTGAAAGCTGAAAGTAACAGTAAGCAGCAACAAAATAAAGAAAAATAAATATAAAAATAGATGTTACACACAATTTTCGTAATATGGCGGAAAATTATTGCATAATAAATTTTACTTAATATATGTTTTGCAAATGTTATATTACAGTGAAATTTTTTCAGATTTTTATTATAAATAAATTACAATATCTTAATATGTAATATCTTGTTTATTAGTTAGTTAAATTCCTTACATTATCGGAACTTATACTTTGTAGAAAATGGGTTATTAATTATTATATATATTCAGATGTTGGTCGAAATTAAGATGATGGCATAATGAAAAGGTTATGAGTGGTAACACATCCCAACATCGTAAACTGGAACTTATATAATACAAATTATCTTGTTAGAGTAACACGAATCTCTTTTATAATCATTAGTGAGGAAGTAGTTTAGAATGCAAAGCTTGCCATAATTTAAGTTGTATTAATTACTTAGTATACCTAAGCATTGTGCAAATTTACTGTAAAGTGAGGATGTTTTGGCCAATTTTGTATTTCGACCAATTTTAAATAAACATATTTTCACATTTAGCGTGCAAACTCATTTCCAGTTTAATTTCAACGAAAAATACAAATGCATTTATCAAATACTAGACATTCCTAGATAAATTATCATTGGTACAAGTTGGATTTAGTTCTGTACATAAAAAAATGTTCTAGAAAAACTGTAACCATAGAAATCCTTGAAAAAAATAACAAAAATTTGATTGTTCCATGACAGTGAAATAAAATTTTAATTATTTAAAATCGGGCAGAGCAATAGAAAAGGAACATACGAAATCTACAAAATCCAACATAACTCATTCGATGTGCACATTGGAGTTATAAACCATCATTATCACAGTAATTGCTATTAAAAGCGGTATGTAAGCCGATAAACTACTTTCGATCCAAGTTAGTTGGTTGAGCAATTCGTAGGAACATTAAATCTTCAGTTTGTTAAAAATTCGTAACTTTATTAGTATGGTTTCGACTTTTAAGCGTTGATTGCCGTGGAAATAGCTATATTTCGGTGGAATTATATTATTTTAACTACACAGTATAATTTCATTTATTATGAATGGAAATTGCAAAAGGATTTCTTTTTTCCAGCGTAATAGTTGAAAAACGAATCGCCCAATAGAAATATATTTCTCTCAAACGCTGTAATTTTGTATGTTAATGAAATACAAGAAGTCAAATAAGAAAATATTTCAAGGACAGATGAATGCCGAGCTTTTCGTGCAAATGTAAATGTCAATTGAGAAAAAGAACAGTTTCAGATAAAATAAAGGAGAGAAGTCAATGCGAAGTTTGCCTTTCACACTATTGTTCAAGTTATTCCCTTTTTCACTTTTTTAAACAATAATATCCTTCGTGGTCTTTTTCCTCTCGCGTAAATAAAAAAGATAAAAAATAAATCAATTAAAATATTGTACAATGCTGTATTTTTCACACTATTTCATGATCAATCAACTTCACAATCACAATTTAAAGTTGTTACGATATTTACAATTTAATTGCCATTAGAAAAATAATACCGAAACATGTTGAGATATAGTAATTGACAACAATTTAGTTTTACGCTAGATTACTTTTGATGGAACTAGCAATTGTTCTCGAGTTACCTTGTATTAAATGGAATAACCTGGACATATTTGCGAAATTTTAGGTAATCATTTTCACTTTTCAAGCTATCGATATAGATGTTCCAATTGAGATAATACGATATTTTATTATTATTTTATTATTATTATTCACTTCACTGATAGAACTGTGCCGTCGGTTTTAGTCAAAATAACTAACAATAATAGTTGAACGGACTACTACAGTTGAATTTGTTAATTCAACTACGGAATGTCAGTAAAACGTACTAATATAAAAGTTGAAATAGTAATATTATTGTTAGTTATAGGTTAGATCATATTTGACATATTTAATAGTATAATATTTCATATTATACTATTTCTTAAAATAAAAATTGAATTAATAACCATGTTTTC
>JABFPJ010001572.1:0-24613 GCA_022817425.1 Gryon sp. ZL-2020 | reverse complement strand
GTACCGATATATTGCCGATACGTTGATGACATTCTCTTGGCCCTTCCGCAAGACAAAATATCTGAAACGCTTAATCTTTTTAACAGTGTTGATACGAATTTACAGTTCACCTGTGAAGAAGAAAAAAACAATAAAATCAGTTTTTTGGATGTTGAATTATCCCATTGTAATGATGATTCGATTTGTTACAATTGGTACAGAAAACCCACGTTTTCTGGTAGAATTTTAAACTTTAACTCAGAACATCCACAACACCAAAAAACTAGCATGATTTTTTCTCTTGTTGATAAAGCCTTGAATTTGTCACACAAAAAACACCACCGTGACAACCTCAAAATTGTGCATCAAATATTGGATGAGAATGATTATCCATTAGAAGTCCGAAAAAAATATATTAAAAAACACATCTTCACCTTGCGTTCCCCTGATAACAAAATCAGAACACACATTTCGAACAGACCTACAGTCATTTTGCCCTATTTAAGACCGTTGATAAACAACATTAAGAAGTTTTATGCGAAAAACAATATTGGAGTTATCTTTAAATCGAAAAATAAACTTAACTCTAACTAACTCTAATTAACTCTTAACACTCTTGTCTTCGCCTTATTAGAAAAGGCAAAGACAAATTGGTTAATGATTCTCAGACAAATGTGATCTACAATATAGCTTGCTTGAGTTGCCCTAGCCAATACGTTGGTACAACAAAAAGAAATCTGAAAACCAGAATTAAAGAACATTAAGAAAACATCACAAATGACCCTGATACAATTGTATTTCGTTACATAGAATCTCTCACGGTCATGATTTCGATTAGAAAAATGTAAAAATCCTGGATATCGAACAGCAATTTGAAAAACGAATGATTTCTAAAATGCTTTTTATAAAAACTACAAAAAATGCTCTCAATTTACAGGGTGACACTGATAAGTTAAATAAAGTTTATTTACCCCTACTGGATAAACTCAAACATAAACAATAACAATTACATCTTGTTCATTCATCTTGTAACTTGATACGTGTTTTTATTACCTCCGTCTTTCTTATATAAGTCTCAAAATTAGTCCAAGTATAAGTCAGATTTAAATTTTTTTCTTTTTTTTTTATTATTTTATTTATGATCTTTATCTAAGTTTATGATAAAAAAAATTCGGCTACAATGGCAACGAAGATAAAATCAACATTTTCAACAGCACTGCTGAATTCGTTGATGACGTTAGAGAAAATAAAAAAGTCATAAAAAAAGAAAAATCATAAATTTCATGTTTTTCTGGATTTTTATATCTTCTCAAAATTTTAATCGATTTCCATTTTCTATCATTCTATTGTAATCTTCAAGGCTGCTGCACTCAAAAAAAATTATTTTTAGATTTAAAAGTTGAAAAAAAATCTTAATTTTTTCATGGATTTCCGATTCTTTCATAAATTTTTATGATTTTTTGACATTTTCATGAATTTTTGAATTTTTCATGATTTTTTTACGTTTTCATGCATTTTCTACTTTTTAATCAATTTTCAACTGTTTCATCATTTTTTCAATTTTTAATAAATTTTCCAATGTTTCGTGAAATGTCTACTTTTGTATAAATTTCCAGTTTTTTTTACACTTTCTTTATTTTTTTTAAAAATCTTAATTTTTTCATGAATTTCTAATTTTTTTGAAGAAATAAAAAAATCATGAAAAATCTGAAAATTCTTTAATATTTAGAAACGTCATTAAAAATTATGTACCGTCTGCATTCCAGAACCTAACATTCCAGACTATATTCATATTGTAACTAGGTGAACGGGTAATTGACGTAATATAGTCTGGATATAGTCTGGATCTAAAGTGGGTCTTATCATTGTCTAATGGCAATCAAGTGACGTAAAACTAGACCCATATCAAATCCAGAGTACATTTCGATTAGTCTGGATCTAATCTGGATGTCAACAATTAAAAAATTATGGTTAAACTTAATAGCAAAATAATTTAACGTATTTATCGTTTCTTAAATTATTATATAACATTTTTTTCACAACTATAAAATTTTTGCAAGTGTTAAATTTAGACATACGTGTATACTTACATCAAAGTTATACTTGAAATTGATGTAGAATGTCACAAATGTATTAATATACATTCATATTAAGACGTTCACTTCTGTATTTGCTATAGCTATACATGCTAGAAGAAAGCGCTCTACACAGAAAAGAGAACCGAACATTCTGTATAATATAGAGTGTCTCTACATGCAAAATATTGGTTTTACCGATAGATCTGCAGTAGTTCAATTAAATTGTATTACGCAGTAAGACATACAATGCCTTTCCGTTAGACATAGTCACATTCTTTTTGCGTAGATAATGTGCTAGACATTCTGTGGAAAATTGAACACTTAGCAGAAGTAATTAGATTGCTGAAAATAATGATCACGCATCATCAAATCATGAAAGTGTTGATTAATATACTTCTATTGAATAGCTATTATTTGTTTAGCAATTCAACATTTTTAAATAAAATATTTGCAAAACGTGATTCATTTATTTTACTTAAGGAATTTTTTGTAAAAAAATTAACCCAAAATTTAAGAGTGGATTTACAAAAAACTACAAGTTGTAATAATTTCAAATTTTCACAGAAGTTTATTTATATATCGAAGAACAAAAATCCGTTATAATATCTAAGAAAAAGTGCTAGTAGGCACTAGGTGGCGCTAGTGTTCTTTCTGAGTGATGTTGTCCCAGTACGGGAAATGCCTGACTGCTGTATTGACCTAAAAGTAATGCAAATTTGCAAATATTATCTGTAGTCTTATGCAGGGAACATTGCGAAACGTTTTTTGAAATTTGTTTATTGTCGATTCAAATCGACCAGATCATGGTCATCCTCAAAATAATTAAGATAAATTATGGTTAATGAAAGCTGGATAAGGTCAAAGTACAGATTATAATTTTGCCAGATCATGCCCATACACAAATTGATCTGGCAGAGAGTCTGGATTTAATCTGGTAAGAGTCTGAAAAATGGTAACCGCACTTTTACCATATTATTTTGTTATCTGGATATTATCTGGATATATGAAATATTCGAGGCATTTGCTGTGCACAGCAACAATCTGGTAATGCAGTTCTTCTCCAAATTATCTATACTTTCGCGAGACTGTTTATATTTCTGGATATTTTACTTTACCAGATGCTTGCTGTTCATAAAATTCTTCTGGCATAAATAATCCCTGAACGTATTAATCCATACCTTATCCAAATATTTTATTAATCGGAATAAATTGTATTTGCCAGCTATTTAAAAATCAGTCTGGAAAAGATTTTATTTTTCATACTTTTTCCATGCTTTATCCAGATACCTGGCCATACTTTATTCAGATTTTATGCATACTTTTTCCAGCTTTTATTAACCATACTTTATCCATACGTTTTCAGCTTACTTTTTTCCACAGCTTACTTTTTTTATTATAGTTATAACTATAATAAAAATTTTTTATAATAATAAATTATTTTAAGATAACCAAACATTATTTCCTTCTGTGTACTTGAATGTTTTCATTCTAATTACTTTCGGAATGTTTCGGTAGTTTAGTTATTTCACATAAATTCGTTAGTTTTGTTAAAGTCTTTCATTTCAATTAGCTTTGTTAGTTTACTAAGTTTCCTTAGTCTTGAAACATGAAGATTGAAACTAATAAACTTTGTGTTATAAAACCGAAAATGAAGGTTTAAAAAAGTCTAAACATTAAAGGGGAACACTGTGATTTCTTAAAAATCAAAAAAAAAATAAATATTTTTTCAATAAAAATTTTTTTCTCGGGCTCTATAAAAAATACTTTGAAACTTTGACAGTAAGAAATATATTAGTTTCTGCTTCACAACATATTTTTTTCATTACAAAATACTCAATTGTAGAGGGCGCTGATGTTAGCACTGCACGTCGCGGAGCAGCTGATGGCCGCGCGGCTGGAGGTTGCGAATATCATCTAAAATCAACGATTAAATGTTTTTATGAAAGTACATACAAATATCTTCAGTTAAGCGAAGGATTTTGTAAATTCAATTATTTTTCACGCTTTTAAAAAAAGTAGCTCAAAATGACCATATTTTTTTTGTATATTTATTTTGTTTAAAAAAAAAAGTATCGAAGATAAAATTATTTCCCTACGCTTAACGGAAGAGAATAGTTTTATCTACATACTGTAACAATTCTAAGTCATTTGGCTGAAAATTAAGCTCTCTACCTGCACGGCCAGTTCAAAAAATTGTGTTTTGAAAAAAACGGCTTTGAAAGTTCGAGTGTCATTTGACTTGGGCTTGCGCCGCGACACAAAAAAAGCTGTCATTTGTTTATTTGTACAAATTTCGTGATAATATTTTAACACATGGTTCTACACATGTTATAATATCGATAAATGCAAAAAAAATCGATTTTTTCCCCGTCACAGTGCTGTTCTCCCTTAAGGTAATTCTTCAGTCAATTTTGCTGAAACCAGTGTCAGTGTTAGTGTTTTTTTAAAATAAAATTTTTCGATAACAAAATAAAATAAAAGTAATCAAGCGATTCTTTGATTATGGGAAAATTATATGCAAAAAAAAATTTCAATGTCCAATGCAAACTTTTGTCTCAGTACCTGCACGCGTATTTTTATAACCTACATATCACAAACAAAAAAAACACTTACTGAGAAAGAAGTTTGTATTGAACATTGAAATTTCTTCTTGCATTGAATTCTTCCATAATCAAAGAATCGCCTGATTACTTTTATTTTATTTTGTTCATTACCAAAAAATTTAATTTAAAAAGACACTAACACTGGCACTGATTTCGAGACAATTGACTGAAGAATTACCTTAAGCAGCAATGATTTTTGAAACATATTAAACCTTCATTTCAAATAATGAATTTAAAATAATATCTAAATTTAATCCAAATTTTGTTTTTTAAAAATCGGAAAATTAATATCAGAACTTATAAAAATGAAAAACATAACAATATCAACAAAAAAATTCTCAATATAAAATATTGATATAAATACACGGAGACAAGTGTACACGAATAATTGCCTTTTATTAGGCAATTGCAACTGAAAACAACAAAACGGTTATTTATACGCGAAACGTAATATTTGCCAATTTTCTAAACACTAAGTGCTTAGTTTAGTTATTATGTTTAAATCGTAAACATTGCTGTAACTCAATTCTAAGCACTCATTGCTTAAAAATAAGATAATATCTGCCGTTCCGTGAGGGCAGAGCGAGTGCGCCTAACCTATAATAACTGTTACTCTTGACTTGTCTCTGTGTAATTATAGTAAGGTACATTTGCAAATTTCACTAGAATAAGCATCTTTACTAAGAATCTTTAACTTAAGGAATAATCAAGAATAGAATCAGATAGCAATTGACATGGTCAAGTACATTAGCTAAATTTAAATTACTTATCTTTTTTCACCCAGGTTGAGTCTAATGGACTTGTTATAAGGAGAAGTACGAGTTTGTTCAACTTTGCTGTGCAAGAAAGATATAAAAAAGGCTTGGTCGGAAAAAAACGCCCAAATTTTGACTCATGATTCAGCTACTCCCTATAAACATCGCATAAGCTTTGCATAAGCTTCCCATAAGCTTTCTATATTCTTCCCATAATTTACTTTAATAACATTATTTTGGCCTCGCTAGGTGGTAATTGTAAAGATTTGACCATAATTATGCCATAACAGGCCCACAGATACACTGCCCTATCATATAATAACCATATATTATTAAGTACTTCGATATTTTATTTTAATGTTTATTATTTTTTTTTATTTTTCAGCAGTTCTTATTTTTTAATGTTTTGTATATGTTTTCATTTATTCTATAGTTCAATAAATCCTTGTACAAATCTATGACCATGGCAACAGTATGACGGTAATACGGCAACGTACTTTCTAAACTCATCTGCAGTAATATGGCATTCATCTTATAAAAGTATGTTGATAGTTCAGCAAAAGTACGACGTTGAGTTGGCGAAGTAGTTATAATTGGCAGATGTACGGCACAAATATGGCTTATGTTCGGCAGCATTTCGGCATCTAGACGTCATTTTACATTTTAATGTCTGGCATAAAGATGGCAATTATTTGGCAAAAGAATGGCAATTCAATGGGAGTAATAGGTCTCGCGATCATGATCCAGCCAGTTGTCATTTTGTTGGCAAACTCTGTCTGATGACGTGCCATTCACCATATTACTCCCATACGGATTCTTTTCGCGCAGGACTACAAATAAATTAATACACTTGAACATTAATAAAAAAAATAATAAAATAAAATTATACTTCTGGAACAATACTAAAATAAACGTTATTTATAAGTTTCAAAAATATAACATGCATTATTTAATCGAATCTAAAAATAAAAAGATGCGCAGTAACGATTGAAAATAAATTAGAAATCTTACGAATTGAGCACAATTGTTCAGTAATTGATTTTATGTGTTATTATAAAGACTCATAACGCGGTTGTTGATCACACACGGTCTTCTGCTGACGTGCAGCCAACCGCATCTGCGTAGGTAGGCATTATGCAATCTTGGGGAAACTTACCACTTAGCCAAGGGACAGAGAGTTAATGCATCGTTGTCAGAGGGAAGGTGGAAGGAAGCCTCCACCTACATTAGCTCTTCTGTATATATACATCGTTGCACGTACAGCGTGTCAAGGGAGGATGTAGCACCCTTCCATCCCTCCTCCCTTCGTAAGCTTCACCTCGCGTTACTCGGTCTTTCTCCCGACCTCTCTTTACCATCCTAATATTCCATCACTGGAGGAAGGGAAAGGAGGGTGATCGCCATCCCCATTTGACCCTCCCCGTTCGTTGCCCTTCACATTCCTCTCGAACATCTACTATAGATACCATAGTTGCGGCTAGTTGGCCGTCACCTCTGCGTCGACGTTCCCTTGTCTCTTCGACTGATTCAATTTGCCCCAGCTCGTGGTTGTTTAATTACCGGACCCCGAAGTGGACCGAGTCCGGTCGTATACCTGGCACATCCCGTAATCAGTGTTGCGATGCATCGGCACATCGACAAGATGGTGTTGGTGGAAGCCCTGCACTAAGACACTTACAAAATAACGTCCTAGCGTACCAATAGAGATTGTTGTTGATGCCAAAGTAACTGCTAGTCCCGAGGGATGTTCTGGGGGGTGGTGGGCACTCAAGTCGCGACCCTACGACGTGTCTTGCAAACAGAGTGACCATCCAAACTAGACTGCCCACTACATTTTCCACTCCCCCCTTCCATTTACTGTCTCTCTTTCTCTTCTCTCATTGTCTTGCTTTCTCCCTCTGTCGCTCTAACCATTCCACCTTACGCCATTCCCAGGACGAGGCTACGAGTACTTGCCGATGTTTCCGCCAAGCAAGTTGCTTCGGATTACGATTGTCGAGGCGCGTTCAGAATTTTCGCAATGGATTGCCGAAATGGCATCAAGCTGTATTTGTATGAAACAAAAGGCTTGCCGCTGTGGATAGTGGATCAAGTGACAAGGTGGTAAATTTGAGAAATAAGGGTGCGAATGGTTGAATGGCGAAATTTTAAATAAATTACATTTTACATGTATACTTCAATTTTTGGTATACAAAAGTAAAGCACAACTTAAGTAAAATTGTTGCTGTTTGCTAGTAATGTTATTGTTTTTATGAATACATATATCCGTATTTCTACAGTGATTTATTGATCTCGACTCACTTCATTTATAACAGTAATTAATAGCATACTAAAAGAAACAATTTTTTCTGGTGTTATAATGTTACATACTAGTAATAAAATAATAAAAGAAAAAAATAGTAAGTATGATGCTGTTTTACATTTTTTTTAAATTTACTTTCTTTCACATTTTGTCGATTCCGCATATTATATCTTAGCATTGAATGATTCAATAATTATTTCTTAAATTGTATTTGATTCACTATAAAAACTTTCCATTCACGTGATATATGATTTTCATTATCTTATGTAGTATAAAATAGTTTCCTACATTGTTTTTTATTTTATAGTAGAACATTTAAGCAAATATCTTATAACAATGTTTTTACATTCTAATCTTTAATCTCGCAAAATATTATCGAAACAAATGTTAATAATATAAAGAGAATGGAAGCCTATATATTTCATTCTCACTTTTATAGTGAGGAAATCTCTTGGTCGTTCACGTCTACTAGAAGTGCATGGTATTCATCGAAGACTCCCTTCGTTACAGTCTCGGGGGTCTAATGAAAATATAACAGTTTCTATGCCACGGAGTTCATCTGGCAGCCTCCTTGCGCATCAACCTGACACATAAACTCTTATTATGCTATACGTTACTGGGCGGGGGCGCTAATGGAGCCACAAGTCAGTTGAGTATCATAGCGAGCATCTTGCTTCTGCAACCGTCTACTTATTTTGTATTTAACCGTCATAAAGAAGTTGCTACTTAACATGGATCTAAGGTATGTATTTAATAATGGATATTCTATGTGCGTACAATAGTCGCAAGACTTTCAGAGACATACATGTTTTCAAAATTTCTGTCAACGGAACCCTTATCGTAAATATGACAAAAAAAGTTTATAAGGATAAAAAGTAATTTAGAATTTTTTAAACTTATGATATTTCAAAGTTGAAAACAAATAAAGAAGGATTATTTTAGGTTTGGTATTTTAAAACGGTTGATAATAAAAGTTCGAAAAATAAGAATAAATATTTCAAATGTTTTATTAGACTAATAACAAATACCTAAAAACTATTTGTTATATAGTAGACACCGCTATATTAAGTCAATTTCATATATAGTTTAACAATGAATTTGACATTTGCTTTTTTAACGTAAAATAATTACTTTGTGCTTGGCAAGAGACACTACTGTGTTTTTTATAACCTAACTTTGGATCTGTTTTTTATTTTATTTTTTCTAAAAAATTTTGTTAATAAAAACGTTTTATAGTGAGAAAAAAACAATTAATATTTTGTCTATAATTTATCAAATAATATAGATTAAAAAAATAGTTTTCATAATTTCACATTTAGAATAACACATTTAAGATCTCTATGACACGAATTTATTAGAATAATGTGAAGCTAGAAACGCACTAAATTCTTGCAATTCTTTATCGGTGGTCATTTATGCTGACATCGCAGCATACAAGTTCTCGCAGCATTCTGCTCCCAATTTATCGACAAGTATTCGCGAAGTTGGCGATTCAGGCTCAACAACGAGCAATCGATATTGCACTAACGTATCCATAAATTGCGCGTCTACGGTAGCGGCGGCAGCGTGCGCGTGTACGGCTGTATGAAAATTACAAAGCTATTAATTATGACCCACGATAAATTAAGCAGTCGTGGGGCCATTATAGAGAGAGCAAGCGAACGAACAGGCGAGCTCTCGCGCGAGCTCCGGTGAATTGTTGGTAAACTTGGTCCAAGTACGCAACACGGCCGGTGCTCGGCCCAACGCGGCTCACCAGGCATATAATAATGGCTGGCTAGAATGCTAATATATGTCCAGACCGGGGGTGTCACCCAGGGACCTTGCATCATCGAAGGACCCAACTGGGCACTCGCGCACTTCCTAGCCGGACACCGTATAATCTACAAGCCGAGACGTTATTACTCCCTCAGACACTAAAACCACGTTTCCTACGACGCTGCCGAGACCACCTCAGAATGTTTCCCTAACCGCTTGACAAACACTTCTGGGACTAATTATTATTTATGACCAGCCAAATTTCAAATCGATTCGGCTCCCATTATATTCTGTCCCAGTTTTACCACTAATCTATGATATTTCAATCTATAAATTGAAGTTGTTTAATGAGACAAAAAAAATTGTATATTAACTTTTAACAGCATAGTTTTAAGATTTGTTATTAAAAGTTCAAAACTAGATCTACGATAAACTTATTCATTATGAAATTTGTTTATGTTAAAATATTTCTTTAAATGAAAAAGTTAAATAAAAACATTTACATTAAAAATGCAGGATAAACTTTAATTATTTATAGTAACTATTGTTTCTAAAAATAAATAACTAATTTTTCATTATTAATTTATTCTCAACTTATATCTAACATATATTATTTTGTTATCACTAAGTTACGTATTCTTTGAATAGTGTATTATGGATCAATTAATTCAACCATAAAATATACATTATTACAAAAACCAATAATTTTATTCATCTGTTCAAATGCTGAAATCTTTATTACTTGATTTTCTAAATAAATGAAAATGTCATTTGTTATATTACGAAGAATTTCTGTTTTAAAATTCAAAACTATATTTCCGGTTTAAATGCTTTTGAGTAAACTGCGGTGTTGGGTAATGGTCATTGCATGAGTACTTGGTAGTGGCACAAGAGAAGTCCTCATAGAAATGAGGAGAAGAGTGAGAAATGACGGCTTTTGAGCAAGAAGATTTCCGTCCCGTCCACATGTCTGATTCAGTAGAACGTCGGGTAGAGCAGTAAGACAGTGTAGGCAAGCATGATGGTGATGTTGGAGAGTTCAGAGGACCGACACAATGCTCGGCCCGCCGGGGGTCATGTCAACTCAAGCAGGACGAAGCGCGCACGCGGCTTTGTACTTGCGGACGTTCCGTGAAGAACTCCGCGGAACAATCCAAGGCCATTTGGCAATGTCCTCGGAGCTCGCTCTTACAGCCTGTCAGTGGCGTGATTAAAATCAAGAGTTATTCGAATTTCAATGCAATTCACCCCAAAATTGCGGTAAAAGTAGTTCCGATACAATGACCCCTTGCTGCGGATGCCCTGTCATGCTTCGAAGCAAAACAGATATAGGACAACAACGTTAAAACTTGCCAGCTAGAATGAAACTATTTCGAGCAAAGACTACCGGACACACATTTCTTCGAGAATTTGTTATCACAGTTGCCAATCAAACTGTTAATTATTAAAGTCGAGGCAGAATCTATCTTGGTTTGAAATTTTGTAGTGTAACTTTTACGACGTTTATTCGAACAAGGGAGAGAGTAACGGTGGATCTGAGAATCGGCTGGAAACTATTATAAACTGAAATGCATTTGTTGCGTGCACACTGAGGAGACGGTACCAGGCAAGCGACTGAACTAGGAGAACGACAAAACGCATAATATAACGGACGTGCATAAATCTACGTGCCAGTCAACTATGTGCATAAATACTGTCCTCTTGTCAGCAAGTCTTTGGTGCAGGAACATCGCACAACCACGGTACCAGTCAGGGTATACGCTTTCAGACTTCACTACAATAACCACCCTTTAACTACGCGGTCTCATCGCTTCTCACTGCGTCGGGACAGGTTGCGGTTATGCTCGTCACAATGTCTTTCGGAGACTTAGATCCGAATAGCCGAGTTTCGAGATTCTACGAGGATTCTACAGCCTAACTTAAAACACCAATTTTGCACGTAGAAAGATAAATATTTGAATGAAATTGAAATCCCCGATAGAAGTTGCATTCTCTGTGACTGTTTTCGCAAATATCTGGATATACGTTTCAATCTGCAACATAATCTTAGCTGATATTAGAAAAGTTTGTTAAGCTGTACATCGCATGAGCGCACTGCTATCCCTTTATACTCTCTTGGGTCGTGTTCATTACTGATTCGAAAATAAGGACATACGACTGAACCCAACGCATTTTACGTCTGCACGCGGATAAGTCGCAGACCATGATGTCGTTTGTGAGAAAGCAAAGCACACTGGGGAACCAAAGATCAGTCGCACAATCTTATCAAATCCTTGGCTTTATTTTTTTTCTATCTTCTTTTTCTTTTTCCTCATTTTATCTTGTTTTCGACTTTGCCGACTGAGACGAGGGGGGGGGTCAGTTCGGCCTTGCACTCTGTTATTGGTTGTTTTTCGTCCCACCGTAGTCGTAAATAGTTGAACCGATAGCCCAGGATATCAGCCAATATTCCAACGAACGTCGTGCCTTTACCTCAGAGTGATCGAGATCAGCTGCTGACCATACTTAACGCGTTTCACTATCGAAGATACCACGTCCACGACACGAACGACAACCATACAATATTTATATTATCCCAACAGGACACTCTCGAGTAACATGGACATGATTGCAATCCCGTTCGTATATTACCAGCTATACGGCCACTGAGCTACTCTTTACACTACACTAGGGACATTTCAACCCCAACACATACACCCCTTACATTACACCCCCCTTTCTTTTCGTAATACTTCATAATAATATTTTCACGTAAAATTACGTCATTTTTATTATACGCTAAGTGTTATTTTAACACGTCTAAGAATGAAGTACCTTTGAAAAATTATTTTACATTTTATATTAGTCAACACATCGAACTGAGTTGTTGTTTCGAAGTAATAAACTTAACGACAAAGTTCAAATTGCCGTTCCGATACAGTTTCAAATAATCATTTCTGCTAGAGTAAATATTTTGTTCGACTAAGTTTACGAACAAAAATCACCGTTTTCCCGGAAGATATTTAAATATTGGACTTGGAGAGTTCTCGAGGCTTAGATGGTTAATGGAAAAGAAAGGGGTAATACGAAGGGAAGTCGAATAGGAACGCTAAAACATCGCGATGGGGGAGAGAAATGGGGGAGGAGAGGGAGGGAGGATAGTAAATGAGGCGTAGCCAATCGTTCCATTGCATCAATAGTCGTACCGGAGTTATACCAACTTTCTTGATAAATCCCGCTTACTTTGCGCCATAACATAACTTTACAGAATCGGAACCATGGCTACGGAAGAATTGCGATTTGTAACTTTAGATGAGGTCTCCGCATTTGCCGGAGCACCGTTCTGCTTCTTTAACTATATTACCCACAGTCTTTCGTATCGGCATGCTTTTATATTATTGATATGTATTTAGAATTTTATTCCATAAATTGTGTTCGCCACACTTATTCAGTTACAGACTTTTCTCAGTAGTTCAATAAAATAATTATTATACCTTCGGATATAATATGACTCAATACATGTGTATTTTTAATATTCTCTTTTAATACCATTTGAGGAATTGTTGAATCTATTATTCACTCTACTTAAGAATAAATCTTTATTTCGTCTCTAAAATTAAATGTATTATTGAAAAAAATATTCATTTTTAGATTTATCACTGAATGAAATTAATATATGCACACATTATGCCGTAAAATGGAAATAAATATGACAAATTTAAAACGGATATGAAAATTATCTTTGAAATAAGCAAAAAACAATTATCAGTATGACAGTTGGCTTTTACGATATTAACTTTGCAAATCATGCGGTCGATGCAGAAATTCCTTTCTTCCAATGACAATTCAAAGTCGTTTGCGAACAGTGACACGTATGCGATTAGAAATAGTCGTCGGTAGGTGTGCATTCGGCAAATTGGCATTCTTCTTTTCATTGGCGGCAAGGAACATTTGATACGTACGGTGTAGCTTTTGAACGAGATAGAGACGAGGTTGGGTAAGAATATCGCGGACGAACGAGTGGAGCGATCTCTGACTGACTCCCGGGTTTCTGTTCGACTCGGGTTTACCTTGCATTGTGCGCGACTAATTAGTCGAAGCGCTAGATCGAAGAGTGAACGGCTTTAATTAACATTCCTGGTTCACCCACCGCGTGGGGCAGAGAAGTGCTACGTTCTCGGAAGGGCAAATTGAAAGCTGTAAATGTCGGTAGGTTCTATCGGATCATTGACGCCTAACTTATACCTATAACCAGTCCATCTGAAATTAGACTTTTCTTCGACTATATACATAATAAAAGTAAAAAGAAATGGTACAAAATTTGAAAAGAATTTCTAGTTTTTATAATTACTTTAACCCTTTCAACACCAAATTGTTTTCAACAAAAACGAATAAAGTATTATAAAGTCTCATAAACATATAAAAAAAATTTGAAAAGAATTTCTAGTTTTTATAATTACTTTAACCCTTTCAACACCAAATTGTTTTCAACAAAAACGAATAAAGTATTATAAAGTCTCATAAACATGCAATTTTTTCAATGAAAAATATACTTTTTTTATATATGTATGTTTGATTAATCAAGTAAAAGTCGATGCAAACTTGAGTGCAGCGTTTATTTGAAAAATAAAGAATACTTTGTAAAAGACACATTGCTTTAACCACTTGATAGGCGTTTGAGTTGTTTACATATAATTTCTGTACATATACTTATTTCATTGAACGGTTTTTTTTATATTTCAAGAGTAAAAAGTATGTACTTTGATAAATCTTCTTGATGACCGAACATTTTCGAATACAAATTTTATGTTGATGATGTATATTAATTATTAAATTTAATTAATTTAGTGTTTTAGAGGAAAAATATTAATAGAAATATTTTTAGAAAAAATTATTAGAAATCAATAATTAATAAAAAATATACAACATTCAATGATCTTAATCAATTGATTCAATGTGTACATTTTTACAATGTATATTTGTTTTCTTTTCACTAATACCAATATGCTATTCGAAAAGTTTCCACTGATGGCAGCACCTTATAGGTTTATACACGACTGCCATGCATATAAGGCTTATATGCATCGCATGTAAACTTTATAATTTAAATTATAAAAACTTTTTTGTTAAGAAAAAATAAATAAATAATTTTACCTTACAAGTTAAATGTTCATAAATACTTTAAAAATGCTTGGTTTTTTTTGCTAAAAATGTGAAAAAAAAAGAATTCTATTTCAGATATTTCTTACATTTAAAATTAATCCTTATGCTTAGTTAATCGTAATGTCATGAAGTTACAAATGACATGACCAAACTTCGTAAACGATGATAAATTCGGAATGTTGACATGAAACACCTATACATAATGATTCGTTTTTCTCTATGAACATGTGACGCCTAAAATGTCAGACGGCAGATCCGATAGTTTCATGTTAATTTGCCAAAAATAATTGGAGCGGTCTGATCGATCGTAAAAGCGAAGGTGGCGAAACGGCAGCTAAGTCATCTCATTCATCTTCGGTAAGATACTCGGGAGAGAAGATCATCGATCCGTTGGCAGGACTAAGGAAAATTAAATGATGCAGACCCGATGAAGGAGAGTTATTTGTTACGCCAGTTAGAACTTCATCTAACTCTGTTTCTCGCATTCAACTTTTTTATTATCTATCTTTCTTCAATATATTCCGCCGTTTACAAAGTGACCTTATCTCATCTAACAAAATTCTTTCAATAAATATCTTCTTTCTTTCAAAACAAGTAGTCACTGTGTTTTGATTTTTTCTGTCAGAATAAAATATAAAAATATATTTTTTCAATAAATAAATTTTTGATAAATAAAGTTTTGATTGATGTTGTTCCAAATCAATTATTAACATATTAATCAAAACCGAACATATTCTTGATAGATCATAAATGAATGGTTTTAAAATTGTCATTGGCACTGATTTTTTGCTGACTTTCTCTCTTCATTTAATAGATACTTAAAATGAATATTTAGTCAGAAACAATATTTAAACGTTTACTACACTATTATTACATTCCTATTTAACTGCTTATAATTAAATGTCCAAAACACACGAAATTTTATTATCACTTGGGATAATTGGGTTTTAAAAATGAGTATAATTAAAGTTACAATACGTCATAATTAATCACAATGCAACATGCAAGATGAAAGAAAGCTTTGCACGAAGATTGCGTGACACTTAAATAAATTATATCTGAAATGAATTGTTGGGAAAGTCAAAATGCGTATTTTAGCAAAGTAATGAAAGTAACTAGGTCAACAAGCAGGTCTTGTTATTATCGACATGTTCAAATAAAAATCTGTTGTACATACGGGCTGTATGATGATGGGCGAGGGAGGTGTGATGGTGCGAAACAAATGCGGAGTGGAAGAGAGATACCAAAATTAGAGAGTTTAGCTGCGAAAGTAGGACGAGTGACGCAGCGGCATGCCGCTTCGATAAACAACGGAATAGAGCGTAGTAAGGGTACAAACACACGACCATCCACCTTCTCTTCAGCCACCCCTCACGTATCTGTTACATATAAATTCAACAACACTTGCGAATAACGGCGTACATTCGTTGGATCGATGACGAGCACACTCACGCGATCGTTTCTTTGTATATATAATGAATGATAAACACCTTTCTATAAAAATGACATCAACATTTGTTTTTACTTCATGCTTTTGTTTTTTATTTATTTTAAATAAACATAAATTTTATCATGCATTATTTTTTAATATGATTTAATACATTTATACATATTTTATGAAATTAATTGTATGGACAGAAAATTAGTTTTATTATTACATCGAAAAATATCATTCTATTGAATTTTTAATGATTAACTGAATACAGAAATTTAGTAAAACATAAATAAATATCATGTTTTTATAATACGATTTGTTTCTCAGATAACAATCTTGTTTCATTTGTCATAGTTGGACAAAAAATGTTACATTGTACCCTAACGGAAGAAAATATATTTCGAAATATATGCAAAAATATATGTGAATATGTGCACATATATTTTCGGCAAAAAGTTATATATTTAATATATATTTTACATATATTTCTTAAATATATTTGTAAAAATATAAGTAAAAATATATTTGTAAAATATATGCAAAAATATGTTTACATATAAAAAAAATATATTTGAAATATATTTTCAAATATATTTTAGCGGCAAAAAGTTATATATTTTGACATATATTTTGACTTATATTTTTTTCCGTACGGGTATCATTGAAATGAAAAAGCAAGCAGCTATAAACAACAGCACACTACTGCTCCGTTGCTCTGTATGACTAATATTATATCGCAAATTATTGATTCAAACTTTAAAGTTCGTTCGACCATACGAAAGATCGCCCTGAGCGAATCTTGCCAATTATATGTAGAGACATTACCCGTCAGCTGGGCTGAGTCAATTACTAAAGCTGATCTTTGAGTGCAAAAGGCCTCAATAGATATAGTTACACAACTACAGCGAAAATACGATAGATTAGTTTGATGATTAATAGACCATGTGCTAATATCCTCACGACTAGGTAAATTATAATATCATAAGTATATACACTTATATAACTCAAAAATGCATAAATAATATATCATATCCAGTAATAATTCTCTTTCGCCAAATTAAATAACTGAATTTCTGTTGTTTATGTTATAGATTATATTTCTTTCTTGAATTTGTAAATTACATCCAAATCAGATATTTCACGAGACGAATGCTATTTCTTCCGAGCAGAAAGGTACTTTTTCTGTTTTCGTAACTCGGTCATGTCCTTTCGTCTCCCTCTTGTAAGTTCACCCCGAGTCGTGATAACTTTTTCCCTCCTCAGTGAACATGTAGTGGCGCGTTCGAATTTATACCAGACGTTGAATTAATGTATGACAGATTTGTAGTTATTAGTGAAGAAAGAGAACAGAAATAGGGGAAAAAAGAGAGTGAAAAGACGAAGTGACCTGAGTACGCTGAGACGAAAGAGCTTCGCGAAAGCATCGGGTGGCGCACACAGACATCGAAAACTCAGGCAGACATTCAGGCCATAGCGATGGCGGCGGAAGTGAGCCCATTACTTATTATAACTGCCTGGCGGGCGAGCGAGGCGGACGCGAAGAGTGCTTGTCACACATCCGTCATGACGACGAATGGCTTCTGTGTCAATAACATCCGCCGTCATCGCCAACTTTTCGCAGCTCTACAGGAAAAAGCCCAGTGCTGCCAGTCTTCGTTATTTATTTGTATTAATTTTACAATCCACGACGAAGAGCAATCTAACTCTTTCTATATGTATGTCTCCTTTTTTTTCTATTGTGCCTCAATGTTGCACTTTTGATTAATGCAATTACTTCGTGCGCTAACTTCGTCGTACGCAATCATTATGTTTTTTAGCGGAAACAAAGAATTATTGGTTTATGATTCTCAGTTTTGTATCCGCCAAATTCGCGTAAAATTATGACTGTATTTTGGCAAAAAGATTGGATGCAAATGAATGTGCAATCGAGATGAATTTTCATGTAATTTTACTACTACGATACAGCGACAAACTTAGTGAAAGACTCTTTCATAGTTTCAGTCTTGATTGTCGCGAAATTGCAATGACAGATCTCTTGAAATGTTTTGTTTTAAAATAATTATAGAAATAAACGTGATGGATTGATTTTAAAATACTATTTCTTTAACATAACTTTAATGAATTTAAAACATATTTAACATTGCACATATAAATTAAATACAAAAATCTAATTAAATAATTTTTGTTATTTTTTGGAAGAAATGAATGAATCATGCATTTGCAAAGTTAATTGTTTTTATTTATAATATAAAAAATTAAGGTAATTAAAATTTAAAAATGATCAGAAACTATTGAAATAGATTAAATTAATCAGGCAAATTTTAAGTTGTTCACGAAGGCATAGAATAATGTCGATGATCATTTCGTTTCGACACGATTAAGGCGAATTATCCTTGCCTACTCTCATTGCAGCCTCTGCATCGATACATCTTTCTTTCTTATCTCTCTTTCGTCGTTATCCGTACCATATCTTTAAGAAGGAGGGTCATATCATCGACTTATTTACGGCCCGCGTAAGCCTAGATCGCAAAGCTCGTAGTGGATATCGATATCACCTTCTCTTGCTCAACGTAGTCCTTTTTCTTTCTCTCAGCCGTTCTATAGATTTCTTCATCGAAAGTCGACCAAGATTTCTCCCACAGACGTAAATTCACGATTCTCGAAATCGTTTGTGTTCCTTTTAGTTTTGGTTCAATCTTTATTTCAGTTGGTGTCACTTTTTCTAAGAAGTATATTACGTTAAGCTATCATCTAAGTTAAACACTGACGGGCCACACATACATATAAATGTATTTTCAGTGTAATATATCATTAAATATAAATCACTATTAATTATTAAACATTTAATAAAGTAACATAACAATATTATTGATAAAGAAATGATCTACTAAATAAAATTATATTCATCATTACAAAATAAGATATTTTTATAATTGTACATTTCACGTTAAAATTAATCATATAAATTAGTATATTATAATGGAAATTCTTGCAATAAATGTATAAAGGAAAATTCTCTCTTTATTCAAAAAAACATTATTAAATATACCAAAAATGTTATTTAAACATAGAATCTATGATGCAATGTATTAAAATAGTTATCTATATGCACTGCACTTGCCTATGGATAGTTAAAGCATATAGCAATATGCACATAGTAAGGTAGACAGCTGGAGTGACTCATGGCGGATTATAGCGATTGCTTGTTTATGGTCATTAACATCCTAGTGGTTCTATAACTGCCCTGCATGGCGTCCTATCCCATCAATGAGCCGCACCGTACGCGTACATTACTCTACACAAGCGCACGTTACCATATGTGTCCAATACGAATATGTTTATGCACCATACATTCACCTGATATTATAAGGGAGTGTTGCAGACAGATATACTAATTTACCACTCTTGTTCGAACGACACAATGATCAAAATCTTGCGGTTATACGCGATTTAGAGACAAGTAGCTTCAAATGAAGCAGCCCGTCAATTCGCAGTAGAAAGACGCCTTTTAAAACGGCCACGTAACTCTTTGCTAGTCAGCTAAGCTTATAATCTTTGAAAGAACGATTTCAAATTTTTTATTCGTCTTTGTGTTCGAAAATTTAAACACAAAGATAAGTAGATTTTATTCATATTGAGGTATATACGTTTTATTTATTATTAATATTAATCATTTATTATAAATTTATAATTATAATTTTAAAAAAATATTTTTTATTTCTAAATATGCTAAACGTAAGAATTTCATGCTAAGGGTATTTTTAAACATAATTGTAAACTTTTTCTCCTTTAATTTTGTATTTTTTTATTGCAACTGAGTAAATGATTCAATTAAATATATTTAATTCATTATAACCGGCAATATTCAGTATTTTAGATGCTAAATTTGAAACAGTTCTGTTAATGAAATAGTTTAGTTAAAGTTATATTTTTTTAACATAATTAAATAAATAAAATAACTGTGTTTTTTACTGAAACTAAAGTCACATAAAAAAGTTATTTTGCCTAATCGGTGTAGAATTCTCGCCACAACTCTTCACGATCCTCGTCATTTGTGAGGCGACCGAAATTTCGATCGATTTACCCTAACCAGTTGGTATCGGAGCCAGAACAGGGTGCTTGGTGAAAAATCTCTGAATTATGATAATGGCGTCGACATAATGCGATCCAATGAGCCAATCAAGGGGCGGTAGAGAAGCGGCACGCTATCTGTGCGTACACATACAAGCTAATTTCTCTACGCATTTACGTATAGGCACGTGTGTGTACATAACAATGTTGCTTGGTGGTGCGAATTACGTAGCTTCCAAAATGGTATTAGTGCTTCGACCGGAAGCCGAACCGTTCCCGACGATGTATGTGACGGTCGCGAACCGGACTGCAACACTGTTACAGGTATAATTGTCGGTAGCCATTGCCCTGGGAAAATCGCTTCCATCAATCTGTCGACGTTAAATGCCCGAATCGGCATAGGGGGGGGGGCGAATCGATCGTATTTTCGATGAGTACGATTCCCACGCAAGGTGCCACGTGTACGAGACCAATGTGCCCATTGAAATTGATGCTGATGTTGGTACTGTAAACATCAGTTTCAAATGGCTTTAGTTATTCAAACTTCAAACTTGTTCCTTGCAAATTATTCAAATGAAAACTTAAATTAAATTAAAATTTAACGCATATATATAAAAGTTTACTTTGAATGAATGGGTCATTAATTTGCAATGTTTTTTCAATTACACTCACTTTTCTCCGAAAATTCATCATTAACTATAAGAGTAATGTAATATGGAATCGTTTGTTATTATAATATCAAAATGAAAATAAATGTTGATTCTAAAATTGCAATAAAATACCGTGTTTGAGTGTTATTAATATACGTATTCACCAAATACTTAGAAACATATCTTGATATCTTGGTACTATCTTGTAAGACGGCTATATCTTAGCTCGACTGATAGAGGCCGTAGCCATGAGGACTTACGTGTGGGTAAGCATGTGTAGCTATTGAGTATGTCAGGTTACGCGGTATAATATGATAATAACGCCCACCATGAGGGTAGATAGGTATAATTGTCGAGCATAACTCAGGGCGGAGCGACTTGGACATCCGTGATGAACGCTTTGGTAAGCGGCACTGGAACTAACATACTGGACTTTACATTACGAAAGGGAAGGCAAGTGGGTTCTGCAAATATCTGTATCTCGCTTTATGCAAAGACTTTTGCTTCACGTATAAATTAAACGAATAAATAATATGAAATTCAACGATGTATTTTTAATTATTTTGCATGTTTGCTTTGTAAATATGATTAAAATAAGACCAGTTAATACATTTTATTCACATTGTTGAACAAACATGTACCTATTTATTCAAAACTATTGTTTATTCTATTATATCATTATAATGTGATTATAGTTGAATATTATTCATTGCAAAACCATTTAGTATAGAATAATTAAATTATTTTCATTGTTCAGTTTCATAAAAGTTTATATTTAAATAATGATTTTTAGAATTAAAATATAATTTTTGTTAATTTTAAGATATTTTTGATACTTTTGCCTTTTTTATTCGAATTTGAGTTTTGGATATATATACATGGAAATTATTTCGATATATTAAATCTTTTCTAATTATATCACTAAGAAGATATACGTATAAAAGTTTTTTCATTTCAGTGAACAAATTATAATGTCAACTTATAAAATGCAATTTTTAATCAGTTCATTTACGAGTGAAAGTTGTATTAGTGTCTCGCATATAAGCGCAACTGCGGTGATACAAGGGTAAATAGTACTCGATGAAGGTAATCACTTGGTGATGTAGTCTCCACACGGCTAGAAATAGAGTGACAGAGGGTCTCGGGAGAGGGCGGTTAGCAGGATGAGAATATGTGTGCACGTTCTGACGCATAGAACGCCGCCACCGACAGGCACCGAGTGCGAGTATTAGAGCGATTGACTGCCGGACGTAACCCGTACGTGCCGGCCGGTAACACGTGTAACATACTGCCGCCATGTATCTCTACCCGTTTGCGTGTTTATGTGCGCAACGCCGAGTTGCTATCGCCGTGGCATCGCTTTAGCACATCGCCGAAGCCGGATGTTCGTACTACCGATTTGCCACATCTGGACCATTTCACTTTAGATTTCTCCTGCTTGCTATCTTTTTGCTTTGTTTGCTGACGCATTTCCAACCTTTTTTTTTTTCAAAATTTGACAAAACCAAAAATGTATGTGACTATGCACGTATCGTACAAGTCAAGCATGAATTATTTATTTTTGTTAATAAATGACAAATTTGCAAAAAGTCTTGCATTTGAATATAAATGGATATTTAATGTAAAGCATAAATTTTGTTAAACTTATTGGTACGTTTTAAACAACTGTAATAAAACATATTCTGACAATATGTGCGCAGTAATTCAACTGTTATATGATTGGTTTCCATTACTGTGCAATTTTTTGTGGTTTTGAAAATACAATTTTTATAGATTGCTGTCACTTATTTAAGAGCTTACATAATAATTCTTCAATGTCAATACATTAAAAAAGGTTCTTTAATTTATGAATAGACTAAATAAAGTTACAATATATTGTTTACAGTTTGCAAAAAGTAATTAGTAACACCGAAAGTTTGTCTGAGAAGTATGTGCATTTGCATAAATCTCAATAAATTGCATGTAAAAGCCATTACGCAGATGATGCTTGGTGATTCTCTACATAGTGCATGCATAAACCACCTTTTTACACTTTCATCAGGTCAACCAATCAGTGACATAACCGCATATGGAAATAGCGATATTTTTTCATTTTTTGCTCAACGATCGATTGTTCAAAATTTTGAGTAAAGCATTTCCGGTGTCGTAATGTTACGCACGAAACAAAGCTCATCCGATCATGAAATACCATCGAGCTGGTCTGTCGTCGTTTTTGAAAATATAGATACATCATAACACACATAACGCGCCAACCCGCGTTTCGATAATGTATATATGTTGGTAAAAGAACACTCATACTCAAACACTATGCATACACTTGCAATGTATACTACAAACGAAAGCAGTTTATTTATTGTACATTTACGTTTTATTGAAACCCAGTACTTTTGGACTGTTTAATAAGTCAAACATTAAACAACTGAGATCAGATAAAAGATAATACGTCAAGAGATTTTCATAAAAATACATCAGATGATAAACTGAAATCTTGAAATCTTAAGTTTGATTGTAAAAAAAATTAAGAACAATCGCACTTGGCATAACTACAAATTATACTGATAATTTAGATGTCTATCTATCTATGTATTCACTTTTTTTGTATTGCGTAATGTAACATAAAATTATTTGCCGTTCTACAGTAATATATTCCACGAATACTTATCATTAGCTTAACCATTGAATTTGACATGAAATTCAAATTTCTGCAGTTGAGTTTATAATCTCATGTCATAACTATATGACTTAATGATAGTTAATTTTAAAATATTCTTATAAATATTCTTATAAAGTATAATTTTTACTGTCAAAATTATTATGAAATTTACTCTCAGCAAAAATTATCGATCAAAATAACAGCTCAATAATTCTAAGAGAATTGTAAGTCTCGTGTCTTGAATATTTGATGTGAGTTTTTTAACTGTCAAAAGCCGACATACTCCCTCTTTATCTCCTTTGATAAAATAATTGTTATGAATATACTAAACTTACATTAAATATAAATAAAGAACAGACCTTGCTGCAATCACTTGTTGTATAGCACAGCTATAAGTTCTTTTGTTATAAAATTAATAAATAAATTATATAGATTGTATTGTAAATTGTATAATTAATGAATGATTGTTATAATATTATTTATTGTTATTATTATTATTATTATTATTATTATTATTATTATTATTATTTTTATTATTATTATTATTATTTGTTATTATATTTCATTTATACAGTAAATAATATGTATCATATTATACGCAATATCACATTACAAGATATTGACATTCAATACAACTTAATGTATATACAAATAAAATGTTCAACTGAATAAATATAAATTATAGAGATGCTGTTCTATCAAAATAATTATAACTCTGCAACGATATACATATTCTGTTATAACTTTAATTTTCTTTAAACTATGAGTTAGGTTCACATTACTATAAAATTATCACGTATTGCGAGTAATCAATTATACGCGATGCAATTGAATTAATGCATTACACTATAATATAAATAACTCAATCTTGCATACACGTACATAAATCGGTATTAATTACTGTTTCATCAATACATGCAGTGTTATAATTGTAACTCTGTATTCTTCCAGAGTGAACTTTATATACGCCTAATCGCTTAATTAATCGTCATTTCATGGATTATAAATTGTTATTCCAGTTGAAAATTCTGAACCAAATCATCATTAAATTACAAAAAATATTATATCTGTGGCCTAAAGGAAAAACCAATTAACTCCACTTTTACAAATTTTAAGAAAAACGCGTTTGAATTTTTCATCTTGTATTCAAATGTATAGAAAAAAACCTTTATTTCATCTTCCTATTT